>JAAAKG020064545.1:0-17657 GCA_010014905.2 Druon quercuslanigerum | reverse complement strand
ATATATATATATATATATATATATATATATATATATATATATATATATATATATATATACAAAAATATGTTAAAAGGAACATTTAATTATGAAATTCGCTTATTTTTAGTTTTTCATAACAGCAAATAGAAATTACATTATTTCAAATTAAACAAAAAGCAAGAAAATCAGCATCGCGATTACTGGGACTAAGCTCACGATCAGACCTTAATCGCATTTTTTTTTAAATAAATGAATTCTCAACAAAAAATTTGATAGTTAAAATTATTTTAAATTAACAAGCAAATTCAATCAAAACGATAAATTCTTTTTAAAAAATGTAATAGTTGATATTCAACAACAAAATAATCGTTAGTCAAAACCAGTTAAAATAAAGAAAAATAGACAAATTTAAATCAAATGGTTGAATTTTTGTATTAAAAGGCGAATTCTCCACAAAGAATTTGAATTTTTAAACAAAAAGTTTATTTTAAACCAAATAGTTGAGTTTTCGGCCGAAATAATAAAATTTCTAACCCAAAAAGACAAATTTTCAGCAAAACAGTTGAACTTTCAACTCAAAACAAAAATTGCAGCAATAATTTCAATTCAAAACAAATATTGAATTTTCGAACAAGAACCACGAACTTGCAATTTAAAAACTTTATTAATAACCAATAAAATAAATTTTTACAACATATTTCAACTTTTAACCGAATAGTTAAAGTTTCAAACCAAAAAGACGAATCTTTAACAAAACAGTAAGCAACATAATCATTAAAAATAAATGCATTTTTCTACTGTATATAATAACGATAATTAATTTAATTATTTACTATAAACATGCCTTCAAAATATTCAAGTCGTTTTAAATTTTAAATAGTTTCTAAATTACTATACCAAAATTGGTTAAATAATAATAACATAATTATTTAATTATTAATTAAATTAAATAAATTCAACTAATTTAATTGAAATTAAATAAAATTAATTAAAATAATTAATTAATTAATTAATTTAAAAATTTAAGAAGAGAGACGGGTAATGAAACACGTCCAATTATAATACGAAACACGTATTTGTGCTCTAAATACTGATAAATGAAATATACCATCATTTACCCATTTTTAAAATAAAAAAATTATTGAAACCTTTTTTAATTGTCATAACAATAAAAACATGTTAAAAAAGTAACAGAAAACATGATAAACAAGATCATACATAAGAATATCCAAATTTGTTGAAAAATTGCTAAGAAAAAATATGTTTTTTATATTTTTCTTTATTGATCTATGTGTTCAAATATATAAGTATTGTTCAAAGAATGTATTAATTATTTAGAAAAATAAAAATCTTGTCCATATTCAATATAAGATTTATAAACACTATAATATATACCTATTTTGTCACACCTAGAAGAAATTAATTATTTAAAAAAATTGTTTCAACATTAAAAAATTTGTAAAAAACTGAGTGAAATTTAAAAAGTAATCTATTCGTAATTATTTTCACACAAAAAAGTATATGATTCTAAAAAATAAGGGTCACTCTAGTAAGCACAGTATTCGTATTATAATGTATAATGATATTGTGAAAATATTGCAATTTCTTGTAGAGTAGTGACTAATTAGTCTTTGACTAGTAATTAGCGTGAATCACATCACATTGTACCTTGCTTTTTATGAAAAATATGTAGTGACCTTCCAGCAGAAATATTACTGGAATATATTACATTTGCTTTTGAAGTCATGGACTTCTTTTAGAAACACCTAAGAAGTATTTTGTGACAAAGGAAAAAACTCTACACAAGTTTTATCTCATCAGTGGTGTTTCTTTATTCGTAAGGACATTAAGTCGTGTTTGAAAAAAAAAAAGAAAATTTATTTCAAAATTAAAATCTCTTAATAAGTTTTTTAGCAATTAGGTTTCAATAAACGCACTTTTTTTAAAGAAAAAAGTTACCAATACCGTTCCAAAATAAATTCAAATAGAGAAAAAAATTCCTACTATTGATTTGAATTTCTTAACTATATCTTGATTTTGTATAAATTCCGCCGAATTTACTTAAATTCATCAAAATTCACTTTGATTTCATTGTAAGCAAAGCAAGATGTTAGATTTTTTTTTAATTCATCAGAATTTATTTGAAATGCATCCTGTGTATTTTTAATAATTTACATAGCAGTTTTTTAAAATCGCCATTTTTTTTAATTCAATCAAACTTGTTTTATTTTTAGAATTTGAGTTGATTTAGAATTCATCCTGAATTATTATTGATTTATCCTAAATTCTTTCAATTTTTTTAAATTTTTTGAAATGCAAGTGATATTTTCAACTTTGACTGAGTTCTTTTAATTCCACTTAAATTGTTTTGAATTCATTCGAATTCATTTGAATACTTTTGAATTCCTTTGAATTTACTTACATTGTTTTTAATACACTTAAATTTTTTTAAATCCCTGGAATTTTTTTGAATTTACTTAAAGTGTTTTGAATTTATTAAGATTATTTTAAAAGTACCTGAACACTTTTGAAATAAATTGAATTGTATTAAATTCACTTGAATTCTTCGAAATTACCTTCAAAGACACTGAATTCACTCCTATTTACTAAATTCAATATATTTTTTGTTTGGATTCAAAAAAATTCGTTCTATTGACTTGAATTTCTTAACTATATCTTGATTTTGTACAAATTCCGCCGAATTTACTTAAATTCATCTAAATTCACTTTGATTTCACTATAAACAAAGGAATATTTTTTTTAATTCTCAGAATTTATTTGAAATTCATCCTGTGTATTTTTAACAATTTACATGGCAGTTTTTTTAAATCGCCATTTTTTTAATTCGATCAAACTTGTTTTATTTTCAGAATTTGAGTTGATTTAGAATTCATCCTGAATTATTATTGATTTATCCTAAATTCTTTAAATTTTTTAAAAATTTTTTGGAATGCAATTGATATTTTCAACTTTGACTGAGTTCTTTTAATTCCACTTAAATTGTTTTGAATTCATTCGAATTCATTTAAATACTTTTGAATTTCTTTGAATTTACTTAAATTGTTTTTAATACACTTAAATTTTTTTAAATCCCTGGAATTTTTTTGAATTTTCTTAAAGTGTTTTGAATTTATTAAGATTATTTTAAAAGTACCTGAACACTTTTGAAATAAATTGAATTATATTAAATTCACTTGAATTCTTCGAAATTACCTTCAAGTCCACTGAATTAACTCTCATTTACTAAATTCAATCGATTTTTTGTTTGGATTCAAAAAATTTCGTTCTATTTACTTGAATTTTTTAAGTATATCTTGATTAGGTATAAATTCAGCCGAATTTACTTAAATTCATCTAATTTCACTTTTATTTCACTGTAACCAAAGGAAGATGTTAGATTTTTTTTTAATTCATCAGAATTTATTTGAAATTCAACCTGCAGTTTTTTAATAATTTACTTAATTTTTTTTGAAATCATTTGAATTCTTCTGCTTTCACTAAATTGTACTAAATTCAATTAATTTTTCACAGTTTCTGTTTATTTAACTCTAAAATATTTTAAATCCACCTTGATCTCTAAAGCATTATATCAAATTCTTAATTGAATTCCTTTACATTTTTCTCAATTGTTCACAAGTTTAATTAATTCTATAAATTTTTAAATATTTGAAAACTTTTTTCAATTAATTAAATTTTTTTTCATTTGACTTGATTTCTTAGGAATTTCATCAAATTCTTCGCATGTCTCTCAAATTCCTATAAATTCACTCGATTTGATTTAATTCGTTAATTTTTTTTTATTCACTTAAATCATGTTAAATTTTCTCCGAATTTTTTTACCTCTTATTACTCAAACCTATGGAAATAATTACATTTTTTTTAATTTTGCTCAATTATATTTTTTCAAATTCTTATAAATTTTATCAAGTTTTATTAGTTTATTTAAATTCTTCTAAATTAACTTAATTTAACTCAACTAAATGGATTTAAACAAAACAAAAATTTTTTTAATTCGCCCTAAAGTTTTTATTCCCATAAATTCACTCGATTTGATTTAATTCGTTAATTTTTTTTTATTCACTTAAATCATGTTAAATTTTCTCCGAATTTTTTTACCTCTAATTACTCAAATCTATGGAAATGATTACATTTTTTTTAATTTTGCTTAATTATATTCTTTTAAATTCTTATAAATTTTATCAAGTTTTATAAGTTTATTTAAATTCTTCTAAATTAACTCAATTCTACTCAACTAAATGGATTTAAAGAACACAAAATTTTTTAAATTCGCCCTAAAGTCTTTATAACATACCTGGAATTTTCAGGAATTTTATAATATTCTTTGAAATTTCTTTATATTCCTCTAAATTTATTGCAATTTTACTCAAATCATTGGAATATTTTGTATATTTTTCAATTGACTTAAATTTTCATTAATTTAATCGAATTCTTCTGATTTCTCTTTACATCCTCTAAACATTCTCGAATTTTATTTAATTTTATTTTTTTTATTATTATTTTTGTTGCATTTTTCAATTCTTTTAGATTCTGTTAAATTTTTTCAGGATTTTTATTAAATTTTCTTGAAATCTCTTGCATTATTCTGAATTTACTTGTACCATACAGAAATGAGTGGAATATTTTGAATTTTTAAGTTTTTGTCATCTCATTTTAGTTTACGTGGAATTCACCCTCAATTCTTATTAATCTATCCTAAATCCTTCAACATATTTTTAAATTCTTTTTGATTCTCTTGATTTTTCTAATGCTCACTGATTTTTTTCAATTCACTTGAATTTATTTTAATTCACGTGAGTTCTTTCATATTCACTTGAATTATTTTGAATTTACTTGAATTCTTTTGAATTCACTTGAATTCTTTTGAATTTACTTGAATTCTTTTGAATACACTTAAGATCTTTTGAGTTCACCTGCATTTTTTGGAATTAGCTCAAATCGACTAAAAAACGGCTTTAAACATGTTTAAAATTTTTTTATTGAATGCATATTGCAGTCTTTTAAGCTCACTCTGAATTTTGAGGAATTTTATCAAATTTTTTTGGATTCTCTTGAATTCTTCCCAATTCACATTAATTTTCCACTAATCAGTAAAATATTTTTTATCTTTTTTAGATCATTTGAATTTTTATGAATTTTAGCAAATTCTTCTCATCTCTCTTAAAACTCTCTAAATTGGCTAAAATTTTATTTAATTTGCTCTTAGTTTTATTTTTATTTTATTATTTTTTGAACTTTTTTCAATTCACCTACACTCTATTGAATATTTCCTGACTCATGTTTGCCGCCATTTTTTTAATTCGATCAAACTTTTTTATTTTTAGAATTTTAGATGATTTAAAATTCACCCTGAATTATTGATTTATCCTGAATTCTTCCAATTTTTTTCACTCATTGGAATTTTCTTGATATTTTTAACTTTTACTAAGTTCTTTTCATTCCACTTAAATTGTTTTGAATTCATTCGAATTTTTTTAAATCCCTCGGATATTTGTTGAGTTTACTTAAAGTGTTTTGAAATTATTAAGATTATTTTAAAAATACCTGACCACTGTTGAAATTAATTAAATTATATTAAATTCACTTAAATTCTCTTAAAATAACTGAATCATTCTGAATTAAATGGATAAAAATGTTTTTTAATTCATCTTGAACTCTTTTAAACTCACCTTTAATTCTTAGGAATGTTTTCAATTTTTTTGGATTCTCTTTAGTTCTTCGCAATTCACTTTAATTTTCCTTAAATCAATAGAATATTTTTTATCTTTTTTAATTCATTTAAATTTTAATGAATTTCAGCAAATTCTTCTCATCTCCCTTAAAACTCTCTAAATTGGCTAAAATTTAATTTAATTCGCTCTTAGTTTTATTTTAATATTTTTTGTTCTGTTTTCAATTCACTTACACTCTATTGAATATTCCCAGGATTCTGTTTGCCGCCATTTTTTTAATTCGATCAAACTTTTTTTATTTTTAGAATCTGAGTTGATTTATAATTCACCCTGAATTATTGATTTATCCTGAATTCTCCAAATTTTTTATTTCTTTGGAATTCTTTTGATATTTTCAACTTTTACTAAATTCTTTTCATTCCACTTGAATTGTTTTAAATTCTTTCGAGTTCTTCTGAATTTACCTAAATTGTTTTGAATACACTTGAATTTTTTTAAATCCCTTGAATTTTGTTGAATTTACTTAAAGTGTTTTGAATTTATTAAGATTATTTTAAAAGTACCTGAACACTTTTAAAATAAATTGAATTATATTAAATTCGCTTGAATTCGTCTAACATAACTCAATCCTTCTGAATTAAATCAATAAAACGATTTTTTTTATTCATCTTGAACTCTTTTAAACTCACCTTTAATTCTTAAGAATGTTATCAAATTTTTTTGGATTCTCTTAAATTCTTCCCAATTCACTTTAATTTTCCTTGAATCAGTAGAATATTTTTTATCTTTTTTAATTCATTTGAATTTTAATGAATTTCAGCAAATTCTTCTCATCTTAGTTAAAACTGTCTAAATTAAATAAAATTTTACTTAATTCACTCTTAGTTTTATTTTTATTTCATTATTTTTTGAACTTTTTACAATTCACTTATACTCTGTTGAATATTCCCTCGATTTTTTTTCTTGATATTTTAAACTTTTACAGAGTTCTTTTCATCCCACTTGAATTGTTTTAAATTCATTCAAATTCTTCTGAATACTTTTCAATTCTTTTGAATTTACCTAAATTGTTTTTAATACACTTGATTTTTTTTAAATCCCTTGATTTTTTTCAATTTACTTAAAGTGTTTTGAATTTATTAAGATTATTTTAAAAGTGCCTGAACACTTTTGAAATAAATTAGATTATATTAAATTCACTTGAATTCGTCTGAAATAACTCAATCCTTCTCAATTAAATGGATAAAACGATTTTTTTTCATTTATCTTAAACTCTTTTAAACTCACCTTTAATTCTTAGAAATGTTTTCAATTTTTTTCAAAACCTCTTGAATTCTTCCAAATTCACTCTTATTTTACTGAAATCAAAGGAATATTTTGGACCTTTCTCAATTCACTTGAATTTTTATGAATTTCATCGAATTCTTCCCATTTCTATTGAATTCCTCTAAATTCACTTGAATTTTATTTTCCCACGTTTTTTTTACCTTTTGAACTTATTCTCAATTTGTTTAAATTTACCTAGAATTCTTTTAATCTCCTTGAATTGTTTTTAATTTTCTTAAATTCAGAAGAAGATCAGTCACATCATTAATGGACATTTGTAAATTTCAGTTTATTTGAATCACTTTTTGGGTTGGAAATTAGTCCCCTTTCATCACTTTTTTATATTCATTGTTTATTTTTTACAGCAATAATTTTTTGAAAGCTTCTTTATTTAGTCACAATACTTAGGAAGTAAGTTTTTATTTTAATTTTTTAACTATGATTATATTTTTTTATCATCTATTTCCTTAAAACTGAATAATTTATTCTGATCAAATTTGTTTGAACTTAAATTAGCAACAATTCATCTCAGGAGTGGACATTTAATTTACCTTTAAATATTGAGCCACCCTTAACTTTTTTACAAAAGTAACTTTCTTACTACTGACGTTGCAAAAAAAAATAACTAGTTATTTTCCATTACTCAGATTTTGATCAAAGTATTACTATACAATTTTTTTCGTTTTGAAGAGTTTTATGATTAAATTGAGTTGCATGTATGCTGTAATTGGCTGTAATTTGCATAGCACTTCATTCAACTCTTCTGAGATGAAATAATCGGACTCTGTGTGCATCTGTAACATTATATCAATACATGCATTTCCGTAATAAGCATGGACTTTCTCCTGCTACTTTCTCTGTCCTCAACGTTGAAAGGCAAGAAGTTCTTCTCCTGCAAACAATACTATATAATCTAAAAAAATTTATATTTTTATATTCAGTATGTACATATGTATTGCAAATAAGAATAAAAAGATAAATCCTATTTGAGGAAGTGAAAGTAATTAAATAACAAAATCATGTAATAATTTAATTGCGGCATTACAAAACGAAACTATCACTTTCGATCTCTCACCTAGCTTACAAAGATTTTAATCTAAAGAACATGAATTTACATTTTGCAGGATAAACAAAACTAATTACCCTAAAAAAAATAGATTTTTTCTGGCCAAAAATTCTATGAAAAGCTCTATTGCACTTCATGAATGTTCTAAATTTTAATCAAATATTTCAATTTCAGCAATACGATATTTAATATTAAAGATTTTTTACTGTATGATATCAACTAACATGATTGGAAAATTGAAAACTTTTAATTGTTAATTAAGTGTTAGGAAATGAAGGATATTGCAAACTTAATAATATTAAAATTTAAACAAATTATTAGAGGCACTCAAAATAAAATTTCAAAATAGGGATGGTAAAAATTAGCCTTGTAAATCTTTTAAATACACATTCTTCTATTTTTCAAATTTTGAACTCTACTTAAAATTGTCACGTTTTTAAAACTAAAAAATTTCAATTTTAACTATTGAAGAAGATTCGAATTTGTAAAATTTAAATTGAAAACTATTTTTAATAAAAAGTATACTAATTCAATGTACAGACACAGCTATCACAAGTATTAGTTTTAAATAGAATGTTTTGCTGTTTTTTTTTGTGCAAAATTTTGCTGCTTTTTGCTAGAATTATAATGACAAGTATTTTATTATTATCAAATAAAATTATTTTCATGAATATTAAAAATTATTTAAACCTAATTAGGTTCATTAAAGATTTTAAAGAAAATCGAATTTTCTATTTTTGTCAAAAATAAAAACTTACTCCCGAGAAATGGGAAAGCTAAATAAGAATTACAAATTTTTAATACAAGCAAATTATTCTGTTTCGAGAAAATCAAATTTTAGTGTGACGACATCGTAAAGGAGAAATTTTTTCAATAAAGGATGCTGACTTAAAAAAATATCGTGAAGTGTAGAACAAAATTATTACAACACTAAAATAATATACCAAACTTTTATCTAAAATTTCAATTAAATTTGGTTAAAACTGAATTAAAAAATTAGAATTAGAACATATCTTTTTATTTCGACGTGTATTTAATTTCACAACAATTTGTTATGCAATAAATCAATTTTCGAAAAAGGTTTTTATCTAGTTTTATATTTTTACCCTTTATTTACTGTTTTTTAAATTTTTCTAAAACTGTATAATTATCCTAATTATTTGCTATTTTGCATCAGTTTGCGAGCCTTCTATTTTATGAGGTTCTAAAGTGAAATCGGTTGATGAATTAATTCCATTAAAAAAAATTTATGAGAAAGAAAGAAAGGAAAATAAAAACAAATGTAAGGATATGTAAGAAAATTGCAATCTACTTCAATGCACGAATTATGTGAGCTTCATAAATTATTCATAGAAGCACCTGATAATTTGAATTTATTTGACACTTATCGTTTGTATGAAGCCGATGATTCTGATTAACAGTTTTATCATAGGAAACTTGTTCTTATTATTTTATATGGAGTAAGCAAAACGTAACATAAATTTACAAAATAATTACACTTATTGTAAATCTATCTTAACTGCCTTATTAATATAATAATAATTTGCCTAAATATAACAGAATTATATTTTTTAAAAAAGGAGTATCGCATTTTTTTAATGTAAAAATAAATAAATATCAAGCATGTGTTAGACACAGCGCATTTCTTTAAAAAAATAATATAAAAAATGTAAATAGTCGTAAAGGTGAGCAAACATCATTAGACATTGAACGCAGTGTATATTTTCCAGGCAATGCCTTATTGCGATTCAGATTGAATACTGTTTCTTTTTTTATTTGTACAACTATTCTAGTTAAAATTGAGTCACGATGACGCAAAATTTCTTATAATTACTGCACAAGATTTATGAACAAAATTTTTAATTTGAATCGAAGAATTAATTTTTTTGATTTCTGCATTATTCATTAAAAGCTTTATTATTATGGCTTGTTTGCAACATGATGAGGGTCAATATGTCATCATCTCTTAAGGTATGAAGCTGACCAAATTTGAAAGAGTATTTTTGAATTACATTTAATTGAGAAATGGCTTTAATTATTTTTTTAAAATTTTCATCCTGTTGAAGAATAAAAATAACTGCAAAAAAGACTCCCCTGAGATAAAACACTTTTATCGACCGCAAATAAATAAAAAAATTTCCAGCTATATCAAGTCAAATAATATCGCTATACATAAGGATGTTACGTGATAATTTTGTATAATTTAATCAATTTTGTCAAGAAGTAGTTAAATTTATCCAAATTGTTGTATTTTTAATTGAATTAATTCCACTTAACGTTTTTTTTTTAAATTTTGTAACTTCTTTGTATAAAAGTATAGTTGTTCACTATCCGGCAACGAAGAAGCATAACTTAAAATTTGTTAAATATATTCATGTTTGAAACCAATTTTTATAAATAACAACCGTAACTGGAACAATTACTATGTATAGGTATTTTAGCAATTTTTTAAAAGTTTTTTTATGGGTTTCAAAATATTTAACGAGATATTATAACAAAATATTATAACAAAATATTAATTAAAAACTTTACTTCTTCAAGTTGAATGGTAATTTTAAGTTTAGGTATCATTCAAAAAATACATTAAAAATCATACAATTTACAATTGAAAATTCTAAGAAATTAAATTTTTTAAATCAATCGTCTCGCAACATTAAATTTTTAATACCTAGTTTTATGTTTAAACCGTTTAAAATTAAATAATATAAAATTGAAATGGTTTAAAATATAGGATCATAAGTATATATTCAAATTAAAATACATCTGAATACTAGAATATTATATCGAGAGCATTATTAGTCGCAGCATTAATTTAAAATTGTACACTTTTAAAGCATGAGATTTTTTTGTGGGGAGGGGGGGGGATAAAACTTTGCTTTTGTTCAAATCTTTCTCCTTTTTGTATTTTTTTTAATTTATTGTTTTTTCTTGTTCGATCAAAATTATAAAGCTGTTTGGATTTTTCGAAAAATTAAAACACGATATTTTCTCAAATAGTAACTTTTTTTCCGATAAAATTTTTAGAAATGATAGATAATATATATTCGAGGCGGATATAGTAATAATTTTACTATATATTATCTATCTCTCGTGAAAATTTTCACGAAATAAATAGAGGTGTTTTAAAAAAATGTAGCGTTTACACTTTTCCTAAAATCGGAAGAGCTTTACAATTTTTTTATTATTTTATCGATTTTTGATTTTTTTTCTAAAGAGCGAAAAAACTTTACAAACTAGATTTTTGAGAATTTTGTTTTCAATTGGAATAACTTTACTATAAATCGGATAAACTAAATCAGAAAATTTCTTAATGCCTCAAAAATTAAAAAAATGCTACATTTCTTAAAGCAAAATTTAGAAACGGCTCATTTTGTCCTTGAAATGTTTAAATTATCGTAAAAAATATAAAAATGTCGCTATAACAATTTAAAAAAATATTTTTCTTCTTTTCTCACGTACAAAATCATATGTCATTGGCACTTTAAGATTATTGAGGTATAAGTATTTTAAATTATTAAACATTTTTTTTTTAAATAACTAATGATTAAACGTATTTTTGACTTATTTAGCCTTTATAAGTGCAATGCAACTCAGTAATGCTTTAAATATTGAAATATATAATAATCGCGCTCACTCAAAAAAATGTTTGATTAAAAAAAAATTTATTTTAATCAAACACATTTTTTTCATATGCTGGGATCAATCAAACGTTTGTTTGATTTAACGAAATTATATATTTGGCCTTATCATTTTATTTGATTAAATTTTTATTTACATTTAATAAATTCTATAAACAATTTAAGGAAGGTTCCGTTTACTTGAAACATTTTCTGTTTTAATTAAGTAAAGATTTTGTTTTATAAAACTTCTTTTATACTACCTGTCGAGATTATAGTTTTTATCTTCATAAAACCTGATCTGCGCTTCTATAGTGTTTTTTCTACAGAACTATTGCATCTTCAATTTGCTAATAATATTTCTTGATCAAATTAAAAAATATATATATAAACTAAAATATATTTAAATCAAGCAATTCCTTTTTTTTAATCAAACAGATCGTACAAATTATGTAATTAAATTAATAAGGAATTTTTGTATATTAAAATTAACTAAGTCTTTAGTTATTTAAAAAAATTATTTCTTCAAATCATATAGCATAATAAATTTTTTTTATTTTATCCAAAGAAATATTTTCCTCACTGCATAGTGCCCTCGTTTGTTGGCTACTTAAAATAAATTATTCTAGAGTGAACATTATGTTTAATATAATAATTATGCAGCATTTTTGAAAATGGAAAAAAAATTTAATTTTATATGAATTTGTTAGTGTGTTCTGAAATTGAATAATAAAATCGGTAATAACCATTATCATTATGCGCAATTTGTATTTTGACCGCGTCGCTTGAAATACTTGAGACATGGCAAGTTGATAAATTGCTAACGGGTCTATCTCTCTGATATTTCCAGCTGACCGCGATCGAGCACATCACTTCTCCATAAAATTGCTCAGTCTGCACTTCTTGTTTATCGCTACTTTACCTGTTTATTTTGCATACAAACGGGATTTTCCGATCGGAACTGCGGAATTTATTTTACTATGAGGACAAAACGAGAAATCTTGAACTATGTGATTCCAGTTTCTATTCTTATGGTAATTGTCTATACGAAATCATGTTGGAATTTCACTTATTTAAGAAAGTTAATGCTATTTGCAGTACTTTATTTATATATCTAATTAATCTGAATATTTCATATGGACATTTCACTCTGGATTATATATTTTTTTTATTCTTTGTTTTAAGACTTCGGAAGAGTTCCACCAACAAGTCTTGTGAAAAAAACAAATCAAAATTCAAAAAAGTGCAGCACGTCATAGTGAACGAGAATTTTTGTATTAAAAAATGTTAAAATCCAAGAGTTCTGATCTTGGTTTAAGTCTAAATTGAAAACATTACTGCATTTTCAAGTGAACCAAAAACTTTAATTTTGAAGTTACAAGAGTTCCGATCAGAGTTCTGTGCCCCGCCGAAAAAGTTCCACCAGAAAGTTTCTTTTTTCTATCAAATCAAGGGATTGCGAAGCTTTAAAGAAAACTAACACTACATATTTTTTTAATTTTGAGATTTCCGAGAGTTCTGAACAGAGTTCTGATCGGCGTTGTATTCCCCGAAAAAAATAAGAAAAGTTCTGCAGTTCTTTGAATTTTGACTTGAACGAAAAGTGTCACAAGACTTTAAATTATTTCATAAACATTACTTACGAGGAGACTAAACTTTAATTTTTGATAAGTTAATAAACAACATTTTTAAATTTTGAGAGTTCCAAGAGTTCTGATCAGAGTTCTGTGCCAGCCGAAAAAGTTCTCCCAAAAAGTCTTGTGACACTTTTCGTTCAAGTCAAAATTCAAAGAACTACAGAACTTTTCTTAATCTTTTCGGGAAACAGAGCTCCGATCAGAATTCTGATCAGAACTCTTGGATCTCTCAAAATGTAAAAATGTTGTTTATTAACTTATCAAAAATTAAAGTTTCGTCTCATCGTAGGGAGTGTGCAGCGAATAATTTCTATTAAATGACTTTGAAGTTCAAAAAATCTGTTTTATTGCTAAAACATTTTTTATTAAAAAATGTTAAGATTCAAGACTTCTGATCTTGCTTCAAGTCCAAATTGAAAAAATGACTCTACTTTTAAGTGAACCAAAATTTTTTATTTTTAAGTTACAAGAGTTCCGATTAGAGTTCTGTGCCTCGCCGAAAAAGTTTTACCAGAATGTTTCTTTTTTTCTATCAAGTCAAATGACTGCGAAGCTTCAAAGAAAACTAACATTACATATTTTTTTAATTTGGAGAGTTCTCAGAGTTCTGACCAGAGTTCTGATCGGAGTTCTGTTCCCCGAAAAATTAAGAAAAGTTCTGTAGTTCTTCGATTTTTGACTTAAACGAAAAGTGTCAAAAGACTTTTTGGGGAACTTTTTCGGCTGGCACATAACTCTTATCAGAACTCTTGGAACTCTTAAAATGTAAAAATGTTGTTTATTAACTTATCAAAAATTAAAGTTTTGTCTCCTTGTAAGAAGTTCTCAGGAAATAATTTTTACTTTATTTATTATTATTATATTTATTGCCTAAACTATTTTTATTTGCTTAAACATTTTTTTAAGAAAATCGTGAAATGTTCTGTTTTTATAATTTTTCTCGTCATCAAATCGCGAAGCGTCAGTATTTTCTGAAATTAATGACACAATAAACGATTTTTTAAAGTAATATGGTTTTGTTAATGATAATTAGCAATTGTTAAAAAAAATTCATTTCTTTGAACTTTTTTTTTATTCTGTAAATCGTAAAAAGTTATTATTTTTTGGAATAAAATATAATAAATAAATAATATAATAATAATATAATAAATGAATGAAACGCAAGTAATAAATTTTAAGAGTAATATTTTCTGTAAAAGACAGTTTGCAATTATTCAGACAATTAATGTCACTTAATATGAAAAATATATAGTTTTTTCGAATAATAATAAGTATTTTATTATTTAAATGAAATCGATTTAAAAAAAACAATTATTCATAACGCAACTGAAAGAAATTTACAAAAAATGATTATTTTTTACAACCTTAGGGTATGAGTTCAGAAATAAGAAAATACTTAAGATAAGCAACATATTGTTAGAGATTCAAAAAAACTAGAATGTTCTCCACCTTTTCTATGAAAAGACGCAAGTAAATGATTTTATTAACTGTTTGACTAGATGCAAAATGTATTCCAGAATTAATATAATTCTTAACATACATTAACCGCATCATTAATTCCAGAAAATATTAACTTTTTAAGATTTACAGGGTGAAAACATTGTTTAAATACCTGTCAACTTCTTTTCACACAAAATGATTAATTATATTGGTAAGAAAATATCAAAAATTGATAATTTGTTATTAAGAAGTTATTGAACAAAAATTCCTTCGTATTACTATCAAATGTATTAAGAAATGTAATGGAATGGACTAAAGATTACTTTTCAATAACATGTTTCGAGATTATTTTATTTTCTGCTGAAAATTTTTGATTGATTAAACAAATTTATTGAAAAAATTCATAATTTACCTATTTTCCAACATATGGACTTTGATTTTTTTCATATTTGCTTCAAAAAACCTATGTTTATCCAGTAAAAAGTATTCTAATCGATAATTTGTTTCTAAAATTATTTAAAAGAAAAAGTGCATTTTCGGATAAAACTTGTATTACACTGAGAGACCTTTTATTAGAATCAATGAAAAAACTGAATTTGAATTTAGTATAATATCGTTCCAAAATGGGGAAAACCGAGGTTTTATTAAACTTATTCGTATTGCAATACCGAAGTTTATTCTTATCATACGAGTAATTAAAACGCGAACACGATAAAGTAATATTCTAAATACGAAATATTATGAATCTCCATTTCAAAAATGAAGACTATGAAAAAATGATATTTTTTTTACTGAGTTTTCGAAAAATACATTGAATAAGAAAATTAGGGAATATCATAATCTCCAAAACGTATTTTAGAAATTGATATTGTCAATATGAAGTTGACAGAAACCTGAGAAATATTTCATAATGTAAGTTAGGCGTGGAGTTAGTGCTTTAGGTAAGTTAGGTTCGAATCTCGCCGCAGCAATTCCGATTTTTTTATATCGATCAAGAATGCGATTATGTATGTAGTGAATAAATTAAATACAAAAATAATAAAAATAATAATTGCGCGCGTGTGTCTGTTTTTAATTGTATTTAATTTGTTTATTTAGTTCCTTCTTCTGAGGGCTACATCTTTTGGTGGAGTGAGTTATTTTTCATATGGTCGTTTGAAATTCTCATATGCTTTGTATGACTAATTCAAAACTTGTTTTCGCTCTTTCGAATAAAATTTATTACGATAGTTTTAATTTCGCTTGTCAACGTTGATATAGTGCAATATAAATTCTCGCAAGTTTTATAAGAGTTAATGCAACATCCTTTCCATTTCTTTAAACAAAAATTTTAGTTTTGACTGTCCAAACACACACTATTAATTTTTCATACGCAAACTCTGTTTCCCTATTTTAAAAATATATTTTACTAAATTCTCATTGATTTTTATCATTTAATCTAACAAAAAGTCTCTCAGTGTATTTGGCTTAACAATTCCTCTTTTTTATTTGAAATTTTTAAAGGTTGCATTTTTTAAAATATTTATATTTATTTATACACTTATATATTTATTTAAATATCACTTTATCCCCTAATTTTCAGATTTTTCGAGTCTTACAGCCTACTTTAGAATCTATCCCGTCTAGTGGAATTTTTTACATAAACTAAAGATATTTTAATAATAATCTGGGTCGTTCAATGCAACATGAGAAATGCAATCGCATGGAAACTTGATTCATGCTTTACAGTCTTTTCTATATCTCTATTTATTCCCTTTTATTTAATTTCCTGTTTTTCCGCTTTTTTCGAGATTCCCTTTTTTTCTCATTTTTTTTCGTTTAAATGCAAACTGAATTAATAGAACCCAATTTAAGAAAATCGAATCAGCTTTAGTTAAAAGTAAATTCCTTTCATTCCTTTTTTTGATTATAAATTAGTATATATTTGGTTGGAAATTTAATTATTTTGTTTGAAATTAACTTTTTTATTAAAATGTAACTTTTTCGTTGAAAAAATTCAATTCTTTTGTAGTAAAATAGTTTTCTAAGGTCAAATATTCAACTATTATGGTTAAGAATTTTACTATTTTTCTTGAGAATTAGACAATTTTGTTAAAAGGTCAGCCTTATTGTTTGAAATTTCAACAAATTTGCTAGAAAATTTAACCAGTTGTCTGAAAATTCATATCTGTTGATAGACAATTCAATATTTTGATAACAAAGAAATAAGTTATTTAAAAAATTTCTTTTAAACAAAAAATTTGAATTTTCTACTAAAATAATTAAATTTGTCATGAAATGTACGACTTTCTAACAAAAAACTTTGTTTTTAAACAATTACTTTAATTGTAGAGCAAACTGTTGAATTTTTAAGCCAAAAAGACAAATTCCTCTCCAAAAAATATTAATTTTCAACAAAAAAGTAAATTTATAATCTAGTAGTTGATTTTTAACTAAAATCATGAATCTTCTGAAAAAATGAATTTTTTCCAAAATAGTTGACGTGAACCAAAATAGATTAATGTTTATTCAGTCAGTTGCATTTTGAACGAAAAGGGTGAAGTTTTAACCAAGAAGATAAATTTTCTACAAAAAAACAAGTTTTGAAAAAATACATGAATTTTCAACTAGAAAAGATCAATTTTTAACCAAAAATAGAATACATAGTTAGATTTTTAATTAAAAAAATTAATTTTTAAATTGAAAGAACGAATTTTCAACAAAATAATTTAATTTTTCAACCAAAAAAATCAACTTTCAACTAAAAAGTTGCATTTTTGTAGAAAAAAAATTTTCAATAAATAACAATTGTGCTAAAAATTTTATTTTATTTTATTAATTATTTATTTATTATTTACAGTTCTAAGAATAATTAAAAAAATATATTTTTTTTAATCTCGAAAATAACCCTTTTTTTCTC
>JAAAKG020064534.1:0-17657 GCA_010014905.2 Druon quercuslanigerum | reverse complement strand
TATATTATAGAATAATTAAATATTATTATATAATAAATTCTCAATAAAAATTTGTGCGAGATTTTCGATGAATTTCGTTACTTCACTTTTTTTTAGATGGATAGACCCTTCTTGTCCAATTCCTTAAAAGGCTTCTGAATATCTTATCTTTGCAACTGGAGTAAAGGAAAATATCAATCTTATAACCTGTGCGAAATATTTCTTGCTTCTTTTTCCCCCAAGAGTAAAATGGGAGTCTGAAAGCAGTAATCCATCTCACTCATATTCTCTTGTTTCATTCATGTACTGTCTCAATTAGTTTTGCCACTCTCATATTTTTTTTACAACCTTTTCTTTGACTTGCTATGTGGGTATGTGAGTTTGTACGTATGTATCTATGTGAAGGTCAAATCTTGTACACCCATTTTGAAAAACTTAATTCAGGGATTTTTCCCTGGCCAATTTTTTATTTTCCCTGTCCTTTAATGTTCAAGAATCAGGATTTTAATCGATTAACATTTTTAACATCGGAACTTTTTAAACGTAGTATAACAATTTCAAATTATAATTTTTTGATTTTGAAAAATGAATTTACAACCAAATAGTCGAATATTCAATCAAAATAAAAAATAAAAAGATAAAAAATAAAAAAAGATGAGTTCTAAACCAAAATTTGAATACTATTAGAAAATTCCAACAATATGGATATCTATGTAAAGATTTTGTTGAGGAGAGTTAGGGTGACTTCAAATTTTATTTAAAAAATTCTCTGATTCTTCCATGATTTTTTCGTTACTCATTTTTCTTTTTACATGACCATTAATGTTCAATGTTCAGAATTTTAATCTATTAACATTGTTAACATAGAATCTCTTCTTAACGCAATACAACAATTCGGCAAATGTTTTACCTGGAAAGATCAATTTTAATGAAATCATCAAAATTTTAAACAAAACTTTTTAACAAAAGAAATTATTTATTCACAAAATACTAGAATTTTTAAAGAAATAATTACATTTTATTGAAACATTTAAATTTTCAATCAAATATTGGAATGCTCTACATACAAAGGTGAATTTTCAACCGAATAATCGAATATTCAATAAAAAAAGAATAAACTATAGTAATGATTTCTTTTCAAAATAGATGAATTTTCAAAAAAAGATGAATCCTCAAAATAAATATAATAGCTGCTATTTTACAAGAAAAAAACGAATTTGCAACAAAATGTTTGATTTATGATCATAAAAAGATGATTTCGAAACCAAAAAGCTGAATTTTCCACAAATATATGAATTTTTCAAACAATAATTGTGTTTAAAAGGAAAAAGAAAATTTTTCTACCAACAATTGAAAAGTAAAATTTTTAGTTTAAAGAATTGATTTAAAACAAAATAATCAAATTTTCAACTAAAATTATGTAACTTCAAACCAAAAAAAAAAAAAAATGAATTTCTAACAAGACTTCAAACTTTCAGCCCAGAAGTTGAATCTTTCAACCATGAAGACGAATTTTCCACAAAATACATGCATTTTTCAAAAAAGAATTGTATTTTCAGGAAAAAAGAAAAGTTTTCAACCAACAACGGAAAAGTAAAACTTTTATTATAAAAAATTGATTTAAAACGAAACAAAAACGAATTTTTAACAAATTAATCAAATTTTCAACTAAAGTTATGGATCTTTAACCACAAAAAATAATGAATTTTTAACAAGACTTCAAACAATCAGCCTAGAAGTTAAATTTTCTAATCAAAGAGACGTATTTTAAACAAAGAAATATTTTTTACTTAAGAAAAGTTTTTTTATCCGAATTGTTGACTTTTCAAGCCAAAGAAGGATTTTTCTTTTAAAAAATATTTGCTACAAAGAAGTAAATTTTCAACTAAACAGCTACATTTTTAGCAAAAAAAAGTAAATGTTAATTTTACAGGTTATTTTTCTGTCAAAAAGACGAATGTTCAATTATGAAAGGTAAATTTGGAACCAAAAATAGAAAAGTTACATTTTCAGCTTAAAACAATAATTTAAAAGATTAAAAAATTAATTTGCAAAAAACCTTCCTTTAAGAAATTGTTAAATTTTTTACAAAAAAAAGAAGAATTTTGATTCTTCTACATTTCTTGGAAAAGAATCATAAAATATGTAAAGCTGGTATCGATAGTGGCTCTCAGGAAAATGGATTCCTTGCTCACATCCATTTTTTATACGTATTTTCAACAGCTTAATAGAAACTATATATTTTTTTAATGCATTTAGAAAGTACTACAAAGAAAGAAGCAAATAAAAGGTAGTGAAATCTAGATTAGAAAAACTGTAAAGAGTTACGAGAGAACATTTCAGTTCTGGCATAAGGATATTGAATCGCCTTTCGTAATGTCCTTTTCTAAAGAGTCGAGGCAGAAATGATAAGTTTCGAATAATAAAAACGGCAATAAAAAAAATAGAAAATGCAATGTCTTAAAAAAGTGTCAAAGCACGTGAATTGTGTCGTAATGATGGACGATCCCTTTATCTACCCCTAGAGATGAAAAGTAAAAGAGTAAGAAAAAATTTAGTGTTTAAAGACTGCAGTGATAAACGATCTTGGCTTCAATAGCCCAAGAGAGAAAAGTGAAAAAAGGAAAGAGTGAAAGGTACCTTGAACAATGTTCTCTAATCTGCATTTTTATACTGAAAAAATGAGCTGTTTCTCGATACCAGCAGATAACTATACTCATTGTTGAAAAATAATTAAAATAAAAAATAGTTGTGTTTTTATCTAAGACAGTTATAATTCTATAAATTGAGAAACCATTGATATCAAACTTTAGATAATTGCGGTAAATAAATTTTTTAAACTATCTTACAAGGGAGACCGACAAAAAATGACATTGTCTAAAATATTTTTTTAAATCTTTGAAAGTTTTAAATTATTTTTTAATCGTTTCAAAACTTCTAAATATCTCTTAATCTTACTGGAATTTTTTCAAAAATTGTGTATTCTTCATAATAGAAAAGTTTGCATTTGAAACCTTTTACATTTTTTTCGAAAGTCGTTTGAAATGCTTCGAAATCTTTTTCAATTGTCTCTTAGAAATAATTTTTCAAAATAAATTTAAAATTTTCTCATGAATGTTAAGAAAATTTCTTCATTCTCTTCAAACCTTTCAAAATGTTTCTGAAGTCTTCTTAAATCATTTGAATTTTTCCTCAAATTTAAAAAGAATTCTCTTTAATTAAAAAAATTGCCTTCACATCTTTCCCAATGTTTTTCACAGTTTTGGAAATTTTTCGAAACGTTTGAAAATCTTTTCTTTTCTCAAAATCCTACAAATTCTTTTTGCCAATTATGTGAATTTAACATATTCACTACAGCCTTAAAAAATAGATTTTTCTCCTCAATTCAGAATTCGTAAAATTTGGTTCAACATTTTTAAAAATTTAATTTTTGTTTCAATTTTTTCAAAATCGACTTGATTTTTTTTTAAATTTTGTAATCCGGGAAAATTTCGAACTGGAAAATCCTTTGAAAACGAAAAATCGGTTCTTTTTTGGAAATTTTCCAAAATTTTCATTTTTTTCTCGAAATTTGTTCAAAATTTTTAACTGAAATGATGAATCTTTAACATAAAAATAAAATTTTAATAAAGTAGTTCAACATTCAATACAGTAATTGAATTTTCAACCAAAAAACTTAAATTGTGAACCATAAATGGAATAGTTAAATTTCGAACCAAAAAAATTCATTTTCAACGCAAAAAAGAACAAATTTTGAACAAAATAGTAAAATCCTCGACCGAAACTGGAAAAGCTAAAAGCTAAAGCTAAAGCGTTTGAAATAATAATTAAAAAAAAAAAAAGTTTCAATGGAAGACTTGCACTTTCAACTAAAGGAATGCATTCGAATCCAAAAAGATTAATTTTTAACCAAGAAATATGGAACTATCAACAAAAAAGTTAAATTTTCAACTAAAAAAGAGATAAATGTCAAATAAATAATGAATCTTCAATCCAAAAAATACATTTTTAATAAAGTAATTCAAGAAAGTAGTTGAATTTGTAAGTAAAAAAGTTTTGTTTTGAGAAAAAAATGAAATAGTTAAATTTTTAAGGGAAAAAAATTTGAAACAAGTTAATTAATTTCTAGCAAAAGAGTATAATTTGAATCAATAGAGACTCTTCAGTTAAAAAGGACACCAACATTTCAACCAAATTTTTAAATTTTCTGCAAAAAAGTTGAATTTTTCACCATAAAGGATAATTTTTTTATAACATTGTTTAATTTTCATCAAAATCATCACAACAATTGAATATGCAAATATTATATAAATACACAAATAAAATTTCACAATTATAAACAAG
This sequence comes from Druon quercuslanigerum, assembly GCA_010014905.2. Taxonomy (NCBI): domain Eukaryota; kingdom Metazoa; phylum Arthropoda; class Insecta; order Hymenoptera; family Cynipidae; genus Druon; species Druon quercuslanigerum. The sequence continues at coordinate 13,334 of JAAAKG020064534.1, read as the reverse complement.
AGAATTTTCAATAAAAGAATTGAAGATTTAGCCAAAAAACATTTTTCAATCAAAAAAGGAGAAAAATGTCTACAAAATTGTTAATTTTTCAACAAAAATGTAATTTTCAATCAAACGATTAATTTGCAACCCACAAAAAGTTACAAAAAAACATACATTTTTAAACAAAAACTATAACTTTGTAACAACATTTTCGCATTGCCATGAAAATAATTAACATTTTAACAAAGTAATAAACAGTATAACCAAAAAATATGAACTCTTAAATTATTTAAAATACATAATAGTAGACTATTTAACCAAAAAGAATGATCTCAACAACAAAATTGGATTTTCTTCTTGGGTTATATTAATTAATTCATTTAGAATTTAAATGAACACCCGAAAACAAGACTCAAAGAGGCAAGTATGGGAAAGACTGTTAAGCCTGTGATAAAAGAATAAAGTTTTATTTAACTTATAGACTGAAGAATAATAGTTAAAATAAATATTTAAGTTTATTTTTAATACTTCGAAAATATTATTTAAACAAATTTAAACCTTCGCTTGTTAAATAAAGTAAATTTTTCACTGCACTTTTTGATTTTGGACTAAACTCTTTTAAATCCGGACTACAACATTTTAGGCCGTGAACTAAAGATAGTTTAAGTAAAAAATCAGGCAGCAATGCTCGTACAAGGGAGGATTTCGTAGCCTGTTTAGTCATTAATAAAATCATTCTAATATTTTTCTTTGTCCTTTTGCTTTGATAAATTTTGGCTCTTATTTTCTTTTAGAATCCAAAATTTTGCGCTTATGCCCTTTTCTGTGCCAAAGTTTGGCAGCCAAACCTTTGATTTGTTGAGATAAAATTTAACGGGCGGACTTAACCCGACCGAAACTATAAAAGTTTCTGCCTGCGGATATGAAACCCTAGAAAGGTACTGAAAACGATTGAAAGTTTAACTAAATTATCATTGGATTTGATTAACTCATAAAGTGTTTTTAAGCACACCTTAGTAAAGAAAAATTGTACACTTATGCAGCGCTACGGGACTTAAATAAACCAATTCAGTTTCAATAATAATCACCCCTTGAAACAAAAATTATTATTATACCATTAGAATAAATCCTTTTTGGGTCCTTTCGAAGGTTTTTTAATTCAGGCGTCTCTCACTCCACTGAGACTCTTCGCCATGCACATTCTCACAATTCTTTCCTCTTTCTGCCTCTAGGTACGTTACCATTTACTTTACAAAAATAAACTTGTTTCGTCAGACGTTCTTTCATCCTCTTAACATGCCCAAACCATCTCAACAAACTTTCACTCTTGTCAAACGCAGTGTCTCCAGTAAACCAAATTCTTTGAGTATCCTCTTATTACTGCGTTTGTCCATTAGGGTTTTACCGCACACATTGTGCAGAAATTGCATGCCTATCGCGTAAATTTTACTTATATCCTTTCCTTGGTAGGTTTAGAGATCCCACTACCGTACAGAACATTTTTTTATCCTTGATGATATTTTCTATTTTTGCTGCTGATAACCTTCCGATCCTCGCTTATGCGCCAGTCTATCTTTCCATCGATCCTTCCGCCAATTATAGTAAATAGACTACCAGGATGCACATACTTATAAACTTGTTCTATTCTCTCATCGTGTAAGGCAAATAATAATAATAAAAATAATAATAAGAAAAAGTATACCATGTTCCTGATTTTTTTCCTACAATATCGTCGCAAAATATTTCAAAAGTCGTATTAATTTGACTTATACAATTCTCATCTCATCAGCCACTTGACTTAGTCCGTAGCTATGATGGAAAACCGGGTTTATCCAAGAAAAAGTTTGACAAAAAAAAATAATAATAAAAACAATAATAATAATAATAATAATAATAATAATAATAATAATAATAATAAGTGCTGTTTTCCTTAGAATGATATTTCGAAATTCAAAATAAACCTAACCGCTCAATTCACTAAATTAGAAAAGGATTCAAGGATTCGATCAAAATAAAAAAGCGACCTCGTTGTTACTGGATGACAAGATTTGAGCCACCTGAAAGTGCCATATATTTTCACGGTACATTAGTATGACGCATCGTCGCGGTGGTCCTCAGTGAACACGAATTTAAGCTCAACGGAAACTTCAGCCAAAATACATACTTTGCTCTATCCAAGAATCCACTAATATCCCGGAAAACATTAACAACTACTGCATTTGTCAACCATGCAGGTTGTCCTGAACCAAAAGAAAATTTCAGCCCCAAGCTCGTAAAAAGAAATTTAACTTTAAAAAAGCAGAAATTAAAAAACGCGCAATCAATGAAAACTAATCCCTTCCCTATCAATCTTAATAATTCAAAATAATATTCTGCTGAAAAAAGCATTGAATTTTCAATTAATAGCCTTCTGATCTTTTAGGAAGATTTGAGTAGTAATGCCTTCAAAGTTCTTTTTTATTAATTCAAAAAATAAAGAAGTTGTGCAACTCTGGGTGTGTCCATATTTTCGATTTCGTGAACGCCAGGCACCATTGATAAGGGGGTTTCTCGGATGTAGCTGCTTCTTTTAGGATGCTTCTTTCTTGCTTTTTTTAAATTAAATTAATAAAAAGTTTTGCAACTTTTTATGTATCAAAATTAGGGCCTTTAAGTATGCGCAATTTTTAGTTTAAAGTAATTTTTCCGCAAGTTAGTTTTTTGTTTCTCCTGAAAAATTCGGGGTTTTGGCACCTACGCCCGCATGCAGTCTGTTCCTTCATTTAATTTAAAAATTCCGTCGGAAAAATTCTAAAAATAATTTCCCTTTTTATCATTTATCACGTTTAATCTTTAAATCTAACACGAAAGCCTGAAAGTGAAAATTGCCATAAAAGTGGATCATCTTATAAAAATCCAAAGTAGTTGGAACTACTACTACTACTATTGACATTTACAAGAAAAAACCTCATTTCTTTCTTATTTGTTCTTCTTTATTGAAGTTGGTGGAACAAGTACGGTTTTTCCTTATAAATGCCATTTTTTTGTTTCTGGGCAGCTAAATTATTTACAATAATTTTGTTCTTACATCGAGTTATACTGCTTATATTAGCGTACGACCGGTCGACATCTAATAAAATTATGTTTTCCCTTGACAGTGTTGCGTTCAGATAGAAATTTTTTAGTTTGAATTGAAATATTAAATTATCATCATATGAGATGGATATAACAATAATTTTTTCTATCTTTATGATAATTTAAAATTAAATGCAGTATTGGGGAAGTTGCATACAAAGAAGAACTAATAACAGCATCAGTTACTTTCTGAGAATAGAAGCTTCTTCTATTTCCTGTCAATAATTCAAGTAACTTGAAGCTCCTACAAAGCTCATTTTTTCAAAATAAATTAATGCTGTCATTTCTTCTTTCAATAATTATAATTATTTAATTAGAAATCTGAATAAAGTACAATGGAATAAAATTAAATTTCAAATCTAAAAATCTGTACTTTTACAAAAAAAGCATTCAAAATTTTATCCAGATTGCATCATTATTTATTATACACTATAAATATTAAAAAATATTCAATTGCAAATATTTAAAATTTAACAATTTTCTAATTTCAAATATAGTTGTTATAGTTTAATTTCAACTATAGTTTTAACATTCAAAAGTTTTCAATTGTGATTTTTCAAAATTTTAGAAATGAAAATTGTAAATCTTTAACATTTTTAATTTCGGCAATTCATAATAAGAAATCTTTCAAGTTCTAAGTTTGAAAATGAAAAATTCTGTAATTTTGTGCATTACAACTCGAGAATTTTTATTTCTAGATCTTTAAAATTGTAGAACATTAAACTGCAAATCTTTAAAATACAAGAGTTCGTAATTTTTTGAATTAAAAATTACAAACTCAAAAATTGGGAAGGAATGGTGAGTTTTCATAATTTTAGAAATTAAAATTGTAAATCTTTAACATTTTTAATTTCGGCAATTCATAATAAGAAATTTTTCAAGTTCTAAGTTTAAAGATTAAAAATTCTGTAATTTTGATGCATTACAACTCGAAAATTTTTATTTTTAAAACTTTTAAATTGTAGAATATTAAACTGTAAATCTTTAAAATACAAGAGTTTGTAATTTTTTGAATCAAAAATTTTAGATTTTGACAGTTTAAACTTTTACAATTAAAAGTTCTGCTATTCTAAAGATATGCATCTGAAATTTCATTAATTCGAAATTTTTATGATTGAAAGCTGATGAATTTTTATTTTCAAAATCGTCACAGATTAGGAATTATTATTTAAACATCGTTTACAATTGAAGAATTTTCAATTATAAATAGTAAGAATTAAATAATTTTCAATTCTTAATCTACAAAATTGTATTACTTTAAGTTTCGAATCTTAAAAAGTAGAAGAATATTTAATTTTGACAATTTAAAGTTTACAATTTTGCAAGCTCTAAGTTTTACAATTAAAAATTCTTTCATTATGATGCTTTACAATTTAAGAACTTTTATTCATAAATCATTAAAATTGAAAGAATTTTAAAGTGCAAATCGTTAAAATTTGAAGAAAATATTGTAGTTCTTAAAAAGCGTAGCTTTTTAAACTGTAAATCTCGAATGCAATTTTTTTGATTTTTTTAAATTTACAATTTAAAATTTTGTCAGATTTAAATTTTACGATGAAAAATTCTGCAATTTTGATGATTTAGAACTGAAAACTTGACTTTTGATTTCTAAAATCATCAAATTCGATCATTGTCATGTATAAATATTTAAAATTAAAGATTTTTTAATTTTGAGAGTTTACAATTAAAAAATAATACAAACTTTATATTTTACAATTGAAAATTCTATAATTCTGACGTTTGATAACTAGACATATGCTAATAATAAATTAATAGTCTAGATTAATATCATATACCGAATTAAATTGATTTGATGCTCGAATTGCAAATTCGAGATTGATTAAGCCGGGCCTGGGCCTTGATAATCCCGCTTACTACGTTATTAATGAAATGGTGCATATAAATGTAAATGAATGTAGGAAACGTGTCAAAGTTAATTGAACAACTATACCCCGTCTGTAGGAGAAGTCACTCTGATAATGTGGGTACATGTACAGTTAGAAACCCTAGTTAGAAATGAATTTTCCTGTGGTTTCCGACCTCTCTGTATTATATAGAACTGGATGAGGTGACCCATACAACATAGGAAACCCAAGATATTCAGGCTATACCCAACTTCTACCAATTTTAATTATAGCTGTTAAATAATCTCTTCAGAATTCCAGAACTTTTTTTATTTTAAGGTTTCCAAAAACATATGTTTATTATTATATATTATTTATTATTATTATTATTATATTAAGCCAAATCCTTTTTGGGATAAGCGTCTAACATTATTACAATACCGGGAATCCAAGTATTCATCTGAGAAAAATGAAAAAAGGACAATAGAATTTCAAAACTGAGCTTTCGAACAAATTTGCTACATTTTTTAAATGAAAAATCATCAATTTTTGACGGGCGATTTTGAACAAACGTAAATATAAAGAATCAGTATTTTAAAGCAATAAAAATAATTTGAAGAGCCATAGAGATTTATAGCCCAATTATGTATAAATTTGAATTTTTCACCTAACCTGAAACTGAGAATTTTCTAAAATATTCTCTGGTATTTCTGTAAGGTTTAAAAGCTTCCAACAACGGGGGTCGAAACTATGTAAATCTATCGACACACTTTTAGAAAGAAGAAAATTAATTTTCAGGGTTGATCATTCGTTGCTTTTTGTCAAAAATTCATTTTTTAATGAAAATTAAACTACTAAAGTTGAGGATTCATAATTTTAATTTAAAATTCTTCCTTTTGGATTGAAATCCAACTTTTTTTTAGTAAAAAGTTAATTTTTTGGGGGTTAATTCTTATTGTTTATTAAAAATTCTACTATTATATTTTTTCAATTTTCATCCTTTCTTATTAAAAATATTATGGTTTCGTTAGTTAATTTATTTTGTTTCAAAATTCAACTATTTAATTCAAAATGAACTTTTTTGTTGCAAAATCATAGTTTCGGGCTTAAAATTCAATTAATTTCTAGAAAATTCATCTTTCCGGCTTAAAAATAATTTGAGTTTTATTTTTTTTCTCCTAATTGTTTACATAAAAATTAGTCTGTTTTGTTTGAAACATTAACAATTACAATGTTTGTGGACCATTCGTCTTTTAAGTTGAAAATTTAACTATTTGGTTGAAACTTGAACTCTGTTGTTAAAAATTCATTTTTTTAAATTTAAGATTCATGTTGGTATTTAAAATTTTATTTGTTTAGTTGAAAATGTAACTATCTGGTAGGAAGTTCATATATTTTGTTGCAAATTAATTTTGTTAGTACACATTTTATTATTATTTTTATTTTATATTATTATTATTTTACTATTATTTTATTATTTTATCAATTGTTTTCAAATATATATATTTTGTTAAAAATTTAAGAATCAATTAAAAAACAACCGCGTTCAAAGTACTGTTACGAACTTAGATCAGTTTGCTAAAAATTCTGCTATTGGGTTAAAGATTTAATTATTTTTTTAAAAATGTAACTGTTTTAAAAGAAATAATTTTTCGTTGTCAAAAACTCAATTACTTGGTTCGAAGTTAAACTACTTTGTTAACAATTGTCTTTTTAAAAAGGATATTAGTAATTAAAAATTAATCTTTCTGAGTTAAAAATTCAATAATTACAGTGAAAATTTAAGTATTTTGTTGATAATTCGTCTTTTTCGATAGAAATTCAATCCTTACTATACTGTATAACAATTTATAATTTTTTGTTAAAAATTCATCTTTTTGTTAAAAAATTCTACTGTTAAATTCAAAATTAATCTGTTAAGGTTGAGGATTGAAACCATTTTCTTGGAAATTCGTATTTTTTGGTTAAAAAACAAATGTTTATTATTAGGTTTAACTACTTTCAAAAATTAATTCAACAATTTCGTGGACAATTCAACTATTTGATTGAAATTGGTCTTTTTGGTTTAATTTAACAACTTGCAAATTCATTTAGTTTTATAATTAATTGTTTAAACAGAAAATTTGGAAAATTCCATTTTCGTGTAAAAATATAGTTTTAGTTTAAAATTTAACTATATGTCTCTAAATTCATCTTCCTTAATTAAAATCTATTTGGTTGACGATCCAACTACTTTGTTCAAAATTTGCATATCGATTGAAAAGTCATCGATTTGAAAATAAATTTTTTTGTTGAAATATCGCTTTTCGGGTTGAAAATTCAAATCTCTTCTAAAAATTTCGTATTTTAAGTGGAAAATTTAACGGTTTTTGGTTGAATTTTAATTTTTTTTATTTTAAAATTTCGACCATTTGGTTGCAAATGTACCTTTGTACGTTAAAAATTTAACTCTTTTGATCAAATATTTTCTTTTGTACAAAATTTAAAATTAAAAATGTATCTTTCTTAGTCGAAAATAAACTTTTTTTGCTTAAATTTCAACTATCTAAATTTTAGTGCAATTGTTTGGTTTAAAATGAATTTTTGTTGTCGATAATTCGTCATTATAAATTTTTAATTTATCTATTTTCTTAGAAAATCTTTTGTGGTTAAAAATTTAACTAATTTGTTGGCAATGCAATATATTTTGAATTGAAATTTTCGGAATTTAATATGTGGTATTTACAATAATTTTATTCTAAAGAATTGAGATCCCTTAATTTCAGACTACATTTCTTGAAAAATTTAAATACGTAACACCTGGCAAAATAATGCGTGTATTTTAAAAAAGGATTCATCTTTCGATCCCTATAGTAGCTTAAGGGAAAAGCACCCGACCGGCAATCGGAAGTTCTGTGGTTCGATATTCAGCGGAGTGAAGGAGAAGATATTTTTTCAGAAAAAATTTTATTTAAACCAATTTTTAGTCCACAGCTCCATCTAGTATTTCTGAAAATCGATTCTTCTTTTAATCACTCTAGTAGCTTAAGGGAAAAGGACCCGAACGGCAATCGGAAGTTCTGTGGTTCGAAATTCAGCGGAGTGAGGAAGAAGATTTTTTTCAGAAAAAATTTATTTAAACAAATTTGTAATCCACATCTTCATCTAGTATTTATGAAAATAGATTCTTCTTTCGATCACTCAAGTAGCTTAAGGGAAAAGCACCCGATCGGCAATCGGAATTTCTATGGTTTGATTCCGAATGGAGCGAAAGAGAAGATCTTTTTTCCGAAAAAAAAAACTTAATTTTAAAAATTAGTAACCTAATTTATGGACGACCCCTTAGCACTACTGTTAAAATTCGTCTTGAGATGCATTTAATGGCTTCAGGGAAAATAATATAAAATAAGTCTGCTTTATGTGTCGCAGCAATTAAAGAAATGTTGCACATTATAGTAGATGCTGCGTAGTGTAATGTACGCTCGTTTCTGGTGCACTCGAATAAATTATGTGTCTCCTTCAGGGTTGAATCAACCTTTTTGCCGACTCTCGCTCTGTGTATGTATGTATAACTAAACCTTCTAGAGATCCACCCTTTGCTGCGAGCTCTGCATGTTTTTCACGTGAAACTCTCCGGATCTTCTTTTTTTGTCTCGTGCATCTTTTTTAATTATAAAATTTATGTGGAAGAAGTACCCCTCTCGCGGTTTAACGGAAGCGGCATCCTCAACGCAATTTTTTTAAACTTCAAGTGTAAAATTGTTATCGAATTAGGGACCGTCCATAAGCTGTGTTATGTAGCCGAAAACTCTTTTTAAACAGGGGCGATTTGGTGATTTTGCAAAGAAATCGGGGAATAAATTTTTTTTTCAATCAAATTATAGTGAATATGATATTGAATTCAATATGAAGACGGCTGAATTTTCAACAAAGAGTTCGCTTTTCACCAATAAATTTTGATTTGTGATGTTAGGGTTTTTTATTAGGTAAATGTATTAATAATTTTGATGTCAATTTCTGTCTACTGATCTGGAATAAATATTTATTTATTATTGAATTTTTTAAATTGTCAAAAAATGCTCAAATGCAGAACTAGAGAACATATTTTAACAATTTTAAACAATTAATATTTTTTAAATATTAATTCTATACCATAACAAAAAATTAACATCAAAATTATTTTTCCAAGAAAGATGAACTTTCTACCAAAAGACGAATTTTGAACCAGTTTAATTTTCTGAATCAAAAGAAAGAAGTTTTTATAAAATATTGAAATCCTCAATCAAATAATGAGTTTTTAATGAAGAAAGAAAGCTTGAAACTAAATAGTTGAATTTTCAAATAAAACAAATATTCTCTAATCCAAAAATAGAGTCGACCAATTTTCCCTTAGAAAATAATGCAAACTACGAATCAAACGACCAAATTTGGACCACAACGAACAAACGTTAAATAAGATTTTTTATTTGGATTTTAATCTAGTTTAAATTTCTTAAATTGTAGAAAATTCATTTCCAACAACAACAAAAAATCAGTTGCAATTGTAACCAAATAGTCTACTAAATAGTTAAATTTTTGAGTTAGAGAGACAACATTTTTTGAATACAGTTTAATTTTTCGCAAATATTGTATTTTCAACCAAGAAAGATAAATTTCATTTCAAAGGAAAAACTTGTAACTAGTTAAATTAAACGAAAAAAAGGATTTTAAGCAAAGCATTTTTATTCTAAACCAAATATATGAGCTTTCAATAAAGAAAAATTGTTTTCAAATAAAAGAGTTGAATTTCTGACTAAAAAAGATATTCTTTAATCTAAAAGTGCTAATTCATCACTGTAATGTTGTTCGTTGAAAATTAAACTTTTTTATCTACAATTCTTCATTTAAAAAAATTCAACATTAGTTTTTAAACTGAATATACAACTATTCCATTTTTTGTAGAAAATTTTTACATTTTCTATCAAAAATTGAATTATTTGGTTTAAAATTCAACTACTTAGTTGAAAGTGTAATTAATTTCTTGTTGTAGAAAATTTTACTATTCCAGCTGAAGATTGATTATTTCAATTAAAAATCCATCTTTTTTGTTAGAAATTTCATCTCTTCGGTTAAAATTCCAACCATTTATTTAAAAACTCTTTTTTTTTAATCCAACTTTTTTGTCGAAAATCAGCCTTTTTGGCTTAAAAAGTCGACGGTTTGTTTAAAAATTCTCTCCTCTCTTGACTTGTGTATCTTTCTTAATTATTAAAAAATAAAATATTAAAAATTAAAAATTAAATATTTTGTTAAAAATTTATTTGCTTTGTGTAAAAAATTCTTTTTTTTACCTCAAAACCTAACTATTCTATTTTTGGTTTAAAATTTTAACGTTTTTAATTAAAATTTCAACTTTAGTGTTGAAAATTGATCTTTTTTGGATGAAAATTCCATTACTTTGATAAAAATTCAACGATTTTATTGAAAGTTTGATGTTTTAATAAAAAATTTATTTTTTAACTGAAAGTGTAACCATTCTAGTTAAATGTTCATCATTATAGTTAAAAATTAATTCCAATTTCAATTAAAAGTATAAAAACTGCAACTCGACAGATATTAATGAACTTGTCTAAAATTTTTTTTGTTCCACAAAAGTGGAACATTTAGATCTGAAGTTGATAATCAAAATTATATGCAATGATTAATTATCTCGAGGTTTACTGCGTTAGCTTCTAATATTTAAAAAGCATTGCTATTATTTTATGATTACTACTTTTTTAATTTGTTAAATTTGCATTATATATGATTAATTTTAAATCTTATTGAAAAATACACGTCTTGTACCTCTGCGGAAGGCAATATTGGAAAATCTGCGTCAACAACATAGATAACAGAATAAAATATATCCAACTTTATTGCAAACAGCTTTTATGCGATTTACTGCTGTCATCTTAAACTTGCTTCGGTTGGAAATATACATCTCCGTTTTACATAATTTCCTGAACAGCATAGCGAATTGTAATGATTCTTTTCTCCACATGCTTGTTTATTGAATTCTTTTAAATAGTACAGAGGACATTAAATGCGAGGTGAATTTCAAATTGGGAGGCAAACAGATATCAAGCAATTTCCATCGCGGATAGAACTCGGATGGGTGACCATCTGAGACTTTCGACCCGGCTTTGTACATTCGCTGCGTTTTAACTAATGTCAAGCGAAAGATTTCACCCTATCAGGGACAGGGTTGATCACCTGCGTTTAAACTGGACTGTCAAAAAAACCAGCTGAACTCGGGAGGTGGTTTTCTGCAGTTTTCCTCTCCCTTGGCCAAACGTCCAGGCAAATGTGAGTTAATGTACCATTCGAAGTTAATAAGTCTTAATAATAATAATAAGAGTAATAATAATTATAATAAGTTTTCAAGGGATGCATTTTTAACTTCGAAAACGTGCCCAAGTTACTCATTTCACGTTGTGTATGCAAATAGAGAACATAGAATGCCTCGGGCACGTTCTAGACTCTTACTTCCAACTGGCTACATATTCCAAGTTTTAGGTAAATTTAAACAGCATTTTTAGCATTAAAAATTTATTTAACATTTTAACTGTAATTATATACAAAAATCGTTTTCTAAAGGAAAATTATTGTTTGAAAATGTAATTCAAGGTGGAATTTCTTGTTATTGTACAAATTGCGCCGCATCAATAGATCAAAACAATTTAAAAGTTCTCATGGCAGTATTCAAACTCAGTTGAGAAAAAAGATAGGGTGAATAGTAGAATAAAATATTCATACAATTTTTTTTGAATTGCATCGAAGAATAGGAGATACTTTCGAATTTTTTAAGATGTACCCTAAAAGCTTTGAAATCTTTTGAAATCCTTACGGGAAACTCTCAAATCTTTTGTTGAGACTCTCCAAAATTTTCTGAAAAACTCGTTAATCTTTTAACGTCCCTTAAAATCGTTTTATATACCTTAAATCTCTTTAAATCGATAAAAACCCTGAATTTTCTAGAAATCCATAGTCCCTCAAAATTTCTGTTTATTTAATTTATTCCCTAATGTTCTTTGCAAATCCGATGGAGTATACCTTGAAATATTTTTAATATCACTGGTATACTATTAACCTTTTTAAATTTCTTTAAAATATTCTGCAATTCGTCGAATTTCTTTGAAAACTCTTAAAAATGTTTCTGTGTTTTAATTTCTAACTTCCTTTAAAATAACCTAAACGTTTTTAAATTTCTTGAAATAATTCTAATTCGTTAAGACACACTGAAGTATATAACAAAATCATAAGTTCTAGTCAAATCCTCTGGAATCCTTGGAAAAATCTCCAGTTTTTTAAAAATCATTTGAAGTTCATTTAAAATTGTTTAATCTTTTAAAAATTTTAACATTGAACTGTTGCTAAATATTAAAGAAATTTGTACTTTTTTTAAATTGAAAGCCTTGAAATTCAGTAGGTTAAAAATAGAATAAAAATAGTTCATTTTTTAACGTTAAAATCTGTAAACTTGTTTAATTTTGAGATATTATAGAATCCTGTTGGAAAATTAATTGTTTAATTTTTTAACACGATCCTACAGTATAATTTTAAAAAACATGAATTAATTTATGTTTACAGTTGATCAACTTGAAAATTTTGTATCAATATTTAAAATTTCAAACGCTTTTTATTTTATATTATTTGAGTTTTAAAAATTGCATTTTTAAATACTTAACATTGAAAATGTAAGCCTAAAAATAAAAACTTAAAATGAAAAGTTTGCAATTAAAAATATATTAAATTGCGCACTGCAAACTAAATGATTGTATAATTAAAAAATAGGTAACGATTGAATTCAAAAATGAGAAAAAGTTAAAATCGATCTTATTATAAATTACATTGAATCATTTGATATGAAGTTTTTTATTTTTTAAGTGATAGCAACCACCTTTTTAATCATATAAAATTCTTTAAAATTACTTTATATGCCTCGGTATTTTTTAAATACACTATAATCATAAAAATCTTTTGAAAGTTTGAAAAACCCCTTAAATCTTGGGAAATCCCGTAAAACATCTTGAAATGTTGAATATCTTTTAACATTTCTTTTAAAATTTTTAAATCTTTGCAATCAACTGCGATCGCATACAATTCGTAGAAATTTCTTAAAATAACAAATCAGATAAAATTTGATTCTATTTAATTTATTCCCTAAAGTTCTCTAGAAGTTCTTCTAGATTCCCTAAAAACTTTTGAAATTTGAAATTTCTTGGAATCTCGTTAAATGTCTTAATATCTTTTAAATCCCTTGAAATCCATAGAAATATCGTTAATTCTATAAGAGCTTCTTTAAGAGTCCTTGAAGAGTCTACACTGAGAAACTTTAATTTAGAAAAATTACTAAAATGGGTAGTAAATGGAGGCAAAATGCTAAAATTTCGGGAT
>JAAAKG020064523.1:0-17658 GCA_010014905.2 Druon quercuslanigerum | reverse complement strand
CAAATTTAAGACACCCAAATCTAAAAATACGAAACCCTACACTCCATTTAATTAATCCCTGTTTGTCTAATTTTCCGTCAACTTAAAGTTTAGGTTAAAATGAATTTGAAATTTGGTTTCGTCACATAAGAATAAAAAATACGATTACGATTCCTCAATTCCGCGAAATATCAATAAGTTGATGATTATTCTAATTATGAACCTATGTTGATTTATAAATAATTTTGTACAAGGAATTTTTTTTTTAATTATCAAATCATTCTTCAGAAAGAAAATCGTTTGCCTCAAAAATGTGTTTCCTTAAAATTATGTTTTGTTTGCTGTAAATGAGGGAAGGTTGAATTTATTAGAATAAACACGATGTTAAAATCAGAAGGGCTTAGGAGAGAAGATTTAATTTGTACCGGTGTTGACAAACATAATTTCATAAACACAAGTAATAATCTTCAAAAAGCTCTTTCCATTTCTTAAGAGCAGCTTAAAATTAAGCAGTCTTATCTCGCTTGCTCATTTTCATGAGCAATTCACGCCTCAAGTTTATATCATGGAGAAATGAAGATCAAATATTCGACCCTCTGTGTGGAATACTAATAAAGCTAGTAATCTTATTTCTTAGCAGAGGTATCGCTACCAAGGGAGTAGTTATTGTTCCTGCTTTTATTTTAAATGCATTCACCAGTCTAAAATTCAAATGAGCTACTGCATAATTTTAATTTTGCTGCAAAATTCTTGCTTAGAATTATTCGAAGATACCAGTTTTAATGGGGATTAAGATCCATTTTCTAGATTCTAAAGAAAATTAACGTCACTGACATTCCCATCTGGACAAGCTCATCTAGAACCCCCTTCCTTAACCAACTTTTTCTCATCTACTTCCCCCTATCCTCACTTCTACAAATTTTCTTATCACCTCACCTACCATCTTTTGTTTCACTACTTTCTGACCCTTTATTTTCTACTCCCCCTACCTTTATTTCTCCTCACTTCTCTTACTTATTCTTCCTTAACTTTCATTTTCTTCCCTTACTTCTCGACCCCTTTTTTTCCAAACTTCCTCTTCCATTTTGAATTGTGAGTAGAAACGATGCTATTATTTTCTTTCTACTTGAGGATTACAACCAAGCGACTCACGAATTCAAATTAGAATTTCACACTATTATATATTCAACAAGTACAAACTTCCTTTAAGTAGCCGTTCCAGCCAGAGGATCAATAGCTTGATGTAACAAACAAAAACTTTCGAGAGCAAATTTTATCGGTAAAACCTTCTCGAAACTTTTTATAATATTCGCTTTTCCTTTGCATCATACTTACTCCTCTTAGTGGAATACTGTATCGTAACTGTGTCATATATACATTCTAATCGATAATTTCGCTCCAGGGAAATGGTTTGAAAAAGTTGTAATTTGTTCGATAGGTTGCGGAAAATGGATATTGCGGGGTATCTATACCTGCATACATTTTTTAAAACAATTTTTCTTTTCCCTAAGGTTTTCCTTGATTAGAAAAAGATTTAAATTTCAACGAAAAATTTATCTCGGTTCATATTTGTCTGTTTTTTTTATGACAAACAGTTTATTATCGTTTAAATATTCTCCAGAGATACGTATCCTTCCTTACTCCTTCTGCATTCCCCTTCCCTTCGCCTCACTTAACCATTTACCCCCTCTCACTTAATTAAATTGTTCCTCCTCTACTGCCCCCTCTTTTCGCTTCCCCAGCTGAAAATTTACATTCCTTACCCAGTGCTAACTTCCTAACCCCTACAATCCTCATTTCTTATTGTTTCTTCTACTTTCTCTCCCCTCCCTTTATTCTTTGTGCTGCATACCCGATCTTTTCCTTCTCTATTTTCATTTCTCCTCTCTTCATCAGCTAAGACTACACTTCCTCTACTTAAATTCTCTAGACCTCACTTCAACTCTCTTCTAATCCTCATTTCTAATTTTTGCCTGTACTTTCCTTCACTTATACACACTTTCGGTACTTCGCCTCGATATATTTCTCTCACTTCCCCTACTTTCCTTCCCACATATCTCATGACATCCCCTTACCTTCCCTAAATCTTTCAGCCTCATTACCTTTCACTTGCCCCGCTCCCTCTTCATTTCCAATACTTTCCCCGAATAATATTCTGTTACTTCCTCTGATTTTTTGTTAAAGATATAATACTTTTACGGTCATGTTAGCGTATCCTCAAAAATTTTGTTTACATTTTTTTCAAATCCGACGTACTTTTTCATTTTTTATATCTAATTTTATATTTTTATTTACTGCCAAAACTGATAGGGTTTACTATATTTGGCTAAATACGAATTTTTTTCCGCTTGTAGAATTTGTGTACTCTCAAACGAAGTTTTTTCGACCCACTCCATGTTGTGCGTAATTATTCTATAAATTTTTCAATTAAATCAAAATTCTATACTTATACTTTCAAAGAGATTATTTGTCATATAGAAGGATGGATAGAGACCAATTTTTTGTATCCAATTTGTTTCATTATTAATTTTATTTAAAATGTATAAAAGGTTTACATTAGTAACTGTAAACAGCTTAAAAATAAATTTTTCAATTAGTTTACTTTTTAATATTTTTTTATCTAATTAACGTCTTCAGGTTCTGTTTATAATTTGTAAGAAAAAAAAATTTGTTTAATGCATCATTTGAGGAAATACGATTTTTTATGTTCAAGGGGTAGTTTAAACTCTGTGGGAAAGGAAAAGTATGAAAGGCAGGTGGAAGAGGGCAAGTAGGGGCAATGTAAAGATGAGAAGTAGTGGAGGGATAAGTAGGGGTCAGCGTAGCATAGGAAGGTAGGGAAAGTAGGGAAAGTAGGGGGAATGGTGGTAGGGAGACGAAAGGAGAACTAAGGAAAGAGAGAGTAGGGGAAGGGATAGCAGTGGTAAAAGTGAGGGGTGGGTGAGTACAAAGGTAGGCTCTGGAGGGAGAGTAGGTAAGGTGTAGCAGAGGTATGAGGATGAGTAGCGGAGTAAAAGTAGGGAAAGATAAGTAAGGGATGGGAAAGTAGTGAAAATAGGCTGGAAAAGGAATAAAGAAAGTAAGGTGATGTATATCAGGGAAAGATATGAGAGGTAAGCGAAATTAGTCGAAGGGTACAACAGAGAAGGGATTGACAGTGAGAAAAGGGGGATAGCAGGGAAGTAAGCGCTAGCAGAGAAGTGCAAGTAGGGCAAGGGATGTTAAGAAACTGCAGAGAGGAAAAGAGACGTAAGAGGAGAGATAGTAGATTAAGATAGAGAACCGTGTAAAGTAGAAATAAGCGGAATTAATTAGAGGGAAAGATCAGGGAAGGCTTGCAAAGTGACAGGAGGGGCAGTAGCGTATAAGAGTGGGTAGGAAAATGAAACTGGTGGAAATTAAGCAAAGGGAAAGGACAAGCAAGGCCTTAGAAGTTGGTAATTTTTCGTAAGAAAGTTAGAGGTTAGGAAATAAGAGGAGGAATATTAGGAGCAGGAAGGAAAGTTTGAAATTGCAGAATAGGTAGGAGGTAAGTGAGGGTGAACAGGAGATACTGGAGTAGGGTAAGGGAAATAGAAAAAATGGGTAATGTATGTGAAATGGACAGTAAGAGAATAACTAAAAAGATAAGTAACAGAAAGTAAAAGAAAGTAAAAGGAAAGTAAAAGGTAAATGGCATTAGGGGTGAAAAAGTATAGATATAAGGCTGGATAGAGAAAGTTGGGAAAAGGAATTATGGAGGTGAAAGTGAGTAAAATAAGGAGAAGGAAAGTAAGGGATCGGCAAGTCTAAAATACCATCTTGAAATGGTAAAGTGGTGGTAAGGTGATGTATAATAAGGAGAAAAGATGAGTAGGGCAAGTAACAAAAACGATAGGACGGAGAAGGGATAGTAAGTAAGGGGATGGAGAGTTGGAGGATTGAAGGATAGTAACGTAAAGGAAGTTGGCCAAGGGAAGTGAGGAGTGAAGAGGTCGGGAAGACTATCTATGGAGGCGGAAGGTTATAAAAACAGGAGAGATAGTAGAGAAAGAGAAACAGGATTCGTAGTAGTATGATTAGATGGAAAGTAAGGATGAGTAGCGGAACAAAAGGGAGGTGGGGTTGAGAAATGGGATGTGATCAGTGGGGAAGTGTAGAGAGAGTAAGTATATAAGGAAGAATTAGAGAGAGGTAGAAAAGGAGTTGTTTGATAACAGGAAGGAGAAGGAGTAGGGAAGAGAGACACCTTTAAATTTGTCTTCATTATAAAGAAGGCGCAAAATATTAAAATTTATTATCTTAAACGTAAAAAATTGATGCTTACGTTAATGCTTCTGCCGGGCTCTTCTTCTAGGAGCTGACGAGCAATATCTTTGCAGGATGTGCGTGCTGCCGCTGGCACTTTGCCATCATCCTCCCAATATCGACTAGGTGAATGTGCGTATAACGCAGCGGGTGTCGCGTGCGTCACTCTCGTAGTTGTTACGAGGCCTGTCGACTTGCCTAGAAAAAAAATTAATCCTTATAGCACATAAAATAGTCTTTCTCTAGAAAAAGTTTGAAACAATAGTATACTACAAAAAGAAATATAGGAGCTATGAAAAAAGAGTTTCTCCTTAAAGAAAGTCGAGTACCATTCTCATATTTTTATACTCTCATTCTCAGTGAGAAGGTAAGTACCACATGCATAACAATTTGTTTGAAAAAGTCCGTCATTTCTTAAAAAAATAAAATTATTCATAATAAAATTTAGAATTATTCAATTCTGAATGTCTTATTGTCAAATGATTTTTTTTCCACGTAAAATTTTGCAGGGTTTTGATTCAAATTTGTTGTATAGCGAAATTTCAAATAGGGTGAAACGTCGCCTATTTAAAATCTAACCTATTTGAAAATTCGCCTTTTAAAGTCCCTCATAAAGGTTTTTTGAAGAATGGAATGACCTCATTATTTTAAACTGAGTACATATTTATTGATTTTAAATTGTCCCGCGCTTTTCGGCACATGCGCACTTCGAAATTTCGCACAGAGCGCGCGCATCGACACGAGGCAGGGGCAGCCAATGAAAGTCGCTTGACAAAAATATCCTGAAGGTCGCGAGAGAGGTGGTGGCCCCTCCGGCTTTTAAATTATTGAATGTCTAGGTTTCAAGACCGTTCAAATAGGCGAGCTTTCACTGTATATGTATCAGTATTAAATTAGTAAAATCAAATATTTCATTCCGACTCATATAATTTTGATAATGTGCCTTAAGTTTAAAACGTTATTTATACTTTGTATTAGATTTGGAAATTAAGTTCTTAATTTTAAAGATACCGAATTAAAAAATATTAACCCTCAAACATTTCCATTATGCGTACAATTTTTAAAGTTTTATTTTGAAACTGCTAAATTTCAATTCGCCATTTAGGCATAAAATTCTCGATGTTTAATGATAGAAATTTTCCTTCAAAATGGAAACAAAACTTTAAAAATTTACATTAAGAAAGCTATAAATTTTAAATTGTAGACGCTCTTAAACATAAGCAGTTTAGTTTTTTTTAAAGCAAAAAATTAACAAGTTACAAATTATTAAAAATATTTTTACAGAAAATACTACACCACTTTTTTAACTTATTTGTCAAGAAACAGTTATTGACGCTGATGAACTTTTTTTTAAATTTTTCAGGTGCGTGGGTAAACAAATGCATTTGTTCAATAATGATATTTATTTAAAACATTTTCTATTTTTTCCCGAAATTAGGCAAAGTGATTAGTATAATAGAATTCAAGAACCGGATGTTTAAATAAAAATTAGAATTTTCTAAAAATGTTTCTGCAGCTTTCAGAGTGCGTGTGTGGAGAAAGCGCAGTTGTCCGATGAGGATATTTTGTTAAACCTTTTTTCTATTACCCTATATCAAGTAAAAGTAATTGATAAAATGAAATCTAAAAACCGGATGTTTAAATGAAAACCAGAATTTTAAAAAAATTTTCCTATAGCTTTCAGAGTGCGTGCTTGGAGAAAACCCAGTTTTCAGATAATAATATTGGGTTGGAACTTTTATCTATCATCTGACATCAAGTACAAGCAATTGGTAAAATAATATCCATAACCCGGAAGTTTGCAAATTAAAATTTTTCATAAATGTTCCTGCAGCTTTCAGAGTGCGTGCGTGGAGAAAACGCAATTGTCCGTAGAGGAAATTAAGTTAACACTTTTTTTGTGTTATCCTATATCATGTACTGGTAATTAGTAAAAGAAAATCCAAAAACCGGATGTTTTAATGACAATTATAAATTTTCAAAAATATTCCTGTAGTTTTCAGAATGCGTGCGTCAAGAAAATACAATTGCCGGATGAGGATATTCAGTTGAAACATTGTGTTACTTTACGATATCAAGTATAAGTTATTAATAAAATAAAATCCAAAAACCGGATGTTTAAATGACAATTAGAATTTTTCAAAAATGTTCCTGTAGCATTCAGAGCGCGTGCGTGGAGAAAACACAGATTTCGAATGAAGATATTGAGTTGAAACTTTTTCTATTATCCGACATAAAGCACAAAGCAATTTGAAAACTAAAATCCGAAAACCAGATGTTGAAATAAAAATTAAGTTTGTTTAAAAATGTTCCTGTAGCTTTTAGAGTGCGTGTGTGGAGAAAACGCAGTTGTCCAAAGAGGATATTTAGTGAAAAATTTTCTCTATTATCTTATATCAAGTACAAGTAATTAGTAGGTAAAAATATAAAAACTGGATGTTTAAATAACAATTAGAGTTTTTCAAAAATTTTCCTGTAATTTTTAGAGTGCGTGCGTGAAGAAAATATGTACAATTGTCGGATGAGGATATTCAGTTGAAACCTTGTACTATTTTCCGATATCAATTACAAGCAATTGGTAAAATAAAATCCAAAACCCGGATGTTTAAATGGCAATTAGAATTTTTCAAAAATGTTCCTGTAGGTTTCAGAGCGCGTGCGTGCAGAAAACACAGCTTTCGGATGACGATATTGAGTTGAAACTTTTTCTATTATCAAACATAAAGCACAACCAATTTGCAAACTAAAATCCGAAAAAAGATGTTTCAATAAAAATTAAATTTCTTTAAAAATGTACTTGCAGCTTTCAGGGTGCGTGTGTAGAGAAAACGCAGTTGTCCGATGAGGATATTTAGTTAAAACTTTTTTCCATTATGCTATATCAAGTACTAGTAATAAGTAAAATAATATCTAAAAACCGGATCTTTAAAGGACAATTAGAATTTTTCAAATATGTTCCTGTAGTTTTCAGAGTGCGTGCGTGAAGAAAATATGTACAATTGTCAGATGAGGATATTCAGTTGAAACATTGTTCTATTTTCCGATATCAAGTACAAGTAATTGGTAAAATAAAATCCAAAAACCGGATATTTTAATGGCAATTAGAATTTTTCAAGAATGTTCCTGTAGTTTTAAGAGCGCGTGCGTGGAGAAAACACACTTTTTGAATGAAGATATTGAATTGAAACTTTTTATATTATGCGACATAAAGCACAATCAATTTGCAAACTAAAATCCAAAAACAAGATGTTTTAATAAAAATTAGAATTTTCTAAAAATTTCCTATAGCTTTTAGAGTGCGTGCGTGAAGAAAACGCATTTGTCTGATGAAGATATTAAGTGTAAACTTTTTATATTATCCGATATCAAGTAAAAGAAATTGGTAAAATAAAATCAAAAGACCAGATTTTTCAATGAAAACCAGAATTTTTCGAAAATATTCTTGTAGCTTTCAGAACGCGTGCGTGGAGAAAACGCAGTTTTCGGATAATAATATTGGGTTGGAACTTTTTTCTATCATCTGACATCAAGTAAAAGTAATTGGTAAAATAAAATCCATAACCCGGAAGTTTGAAAATTAAAATTTTGCATGCATGTTCCTGCAGCTTTCATAGTGTCTGTGTGGAGAAACCGCAGTTTTCCAACGAGGATATTTAGTTGAAATTTTTTTCCATTATCTGATATCAAGTACAAGTAATTGGTTAAATAACATCAAAAAAGCGGATGTTTGAATAAAAACAAGAATTTTTAAAAATTGTTCCTGTAGCTTTTAGAGTGCGTGTGTAGAGTGAAACCATTTTTGTATAAGAATATTGAGTTGAAACTTTTTTATATTTTTCGATATCAAGTGAAATTAATTGATAAAATAAAATAAAAAAACCAGAAGATTGAATAAAAACCAGAATTTTTCGAAAATATTTCTGTAGCTTTCAGAACGCGTGCGCGGAGAAAACGCAGTTTTTTGATGAGGATATTTAGTTGAAACTTTTTTTTTCTATTTTCCCAAATCAAATGCAAGTAATTAGTACAATGAAATTTAAAAGCCGGACGTTTAAATGAAAATTAGAATCTAAAAAAAATGTTCCTGCAGATTTCAAAATGCGTGTGTTGAGAAAATGCAGTTGTCGTATGCGGATATTTAGTTAAAACTTTTTCCCATTATCTGATATCAAGTACAAGTAATTGGTTAAATAAAATCCAAAAACCGGATGTTTGAATAAAAACGAGAATTTTTAAAAAAGTGATCCTGTAGCTTTTAGAGTGCGTGCGTAGAGTAAAACTCTTTTCGGACGAGAATATTGAGTTAAAACTTTTTTCTACTATCCGATATAAAGTAAAAGTAATTAGCAAAATAAAATCCAAAAGCAAGATGTTTCAATAAAAATTAGAATTTTTCAAAAATGTTCCTGTAGCGTTCAAAGTGCGTGTGTGGAGAAACCAAAGTTTTTTTTGAGGATATGCATCCAAATAGATGTATTTTATTATTTTCTCGTTCACTAAATAATGAAGAAGTGATTTGAGTAATTAAAGAAAATTTTACCCTAGTTTATAAATGCTGTGGACTTAAATTATATACCCCAAATGTAAAAGCAGCAGATTGCAGTAAAATCAGCTCCTAACGATAAATTCAGTAGAATTCCAACGTGACCAGATACGCGATTTCGTAAATCTCAACAAATCTGGGGCAGTTTATTTGACTTTGCTGGGCACTTGGAAGATATGGGACACGTGAACAACCTCCTGCGTTTAAATGAGCAACTTTACCTAAATACATTGGGAGTAGTGTACACTCTACAGTTTACAGTCTACATTTACACTTGACGAAGTGAACGACGAAAGACGAAACCTTGGGTGGGGTACTTTAGTAGAGGAATCGAGTCGTGGATCGTATTTTAATTAAAAGACGGCAATATCTTCTTCCACGATTTCAGTCTCAGGAATAAATGAGGATCAAGGAATGGATATATATTAGAACCATCAAATGATAAGAAAACCAGTCTATAATCCAGCTATTCCCTTCATTACTACTTTTGTTCAAATGACCCTTTTCGCCTATTCTTCAGAAGCTTTCCTCTTTCCCCTTTCCCATTTTTCTTATTTAATATTTCATATTTGAAAGTACATCGTCCTCTGTATCTCCATTCTCATTCTTTTTGTTGGTTCCCATTCCCTTCTCTCCCTTTCTATTAGCTTGCCTTCTTTTCCCTCCTCTCCACTCCTCTCCTTTTTTTACGTCACTTCGCATTTCTTCCACCTAGTAACCCCAAAGATCCTTTTCTCCTCTTTTCTTTTCCGTATCGAAAAATATGTATGTATAATGTATAATTCCTATTATACACATACCTGTTCTTTCCTTCACTCTTTAGCTAATCGTCTCAGTCTTTTCTTAAGTTCCATACTCCCTTCCAATCATTATCTATCTTCCTGTGTCTTGCCCACCCCTATCCTTTTTTCTTCTACTTTCTCTTCTGTTCCTCTGCCATTCATTCTTCCCCTTCAAACATTTCCTCTTGTCCATTCTCCCTCTACTATCCCATCCTCTCTATTACTTTCCCACCATTCCTACTTCTTCCCAACCTCTTGCTTCGCCTGCCCCTTCTCTCCTCTCATTTTCTGCCGTCTGCTCTGCTCTTCTTCCCTTCTCTTCTCTTCTCTTCTCCTCTTTTCACCTCTCCTCTCTTCTGCCTTTCTCTTTCTACTTCCTTCCTTTCCCTACACTTCTTTTCCTTTCCTGATTTCCTCTCGCCTTATTTCTGCCTAGGGCTACAAAAACCCACAAAAGTAGAATTTTTAGTAAGGTCTTATTTATATAATGTGCTAAAGGATAGTATTACTTTAAGTGTAAGTATAAAAAAATCGTTGTTGATTCAATCTTTCAATAGGCCTCTTGTTTTATTCGGTAAAAATAAAGTATTTATATTTTTTTCATAACATTTGTTATTAATTCATGTCGTTGCTTTTTCAGTAAAAGCGCAAACTGATTTAACAAATTCATATTCTATAAACCATTGGTCGCACAAGGTTTTATGAGAGCTGGGTTGAAAGCTTATTTTATCTGCTGATCTGAAAAAATGTATTTTACACATTTTTTAATATGCAGTGACATTTATTCGTAATAAAACATCATAAAAAGGATTAATTTAAATTTTAACTGCGTTAGAAAAAAGTTAATGTCCGATATTCGATTAAAATAATTTGCAATGCGGAGATTGATGAGTGTAGTTAAAAAAAATGGAGATTGACAGCCGTTAAAATTTCAAATTTGTGAAATGCATGGATCGCGAAATATAGATTTGTTCATACATTGCTAAAAGCCCACTAGCTTCATGAATGCAACGGACAACACAAATCCGACTTAACACAATTTTAACCAGGACACAGATATGGATATTCAATATCGGAAAAATTTTTTGTCACTCTTTCGACGTTCGAAATATTCACGGATTAAGCATTAAATCTGGTTTGTTCACATTGTGCTCCAGATTGCTTCCATTTTTGTAAACTGAAACGATTTGAGCTGAAATGATATAAAATTTGAAACAAATTTTCTAAATGCAATAAGCCAATAATTAAAACTCAAGAATACAATTATTATTTCAAATAAATATATTCTGATTATATATCCGGTATTTACAAATAGAGATATTACTCATTTAAGAAATAAAAAAGATCCAATTTAGTACTAGATAACTTTCAAGTACAAAAAAGGGGTTTTTCGCCCGTTAATTAGGATAATTAATTAATGACGCCATTTGTGTATGTCGTTTAAAACTTTACCTTTTATACTTTCTCATTCCTACTCACCCTAAATTCCCCTGCTTTCCCTCCTCTAATTTCCAATCACTATTTATATTGCCTCTACCATATTTCCTTTCACTTTCCGACTCCTTAATTTCTCTACATTTCCTCCTCTCATCAACTCTTACTTTCCAAAGTTCTATTTCCTTCATTTTCTGTACTTTTCCCCCAATTCTCTCTCATTTTCCATGCTCTCAAACTTTCCGCCCCACATTCCCTTTCACTTCGGTTACTTTCCCTTTCCTGATTCTCTTTCACTACCTCTAATTCTCCCTCGCTACCTCTAATTCTCCTTCACTACATCTAATTCTTTCTAACTACCCTTAAGTCTTATTCAACACCATTGAGAAGGCAAACTTCTCCCATCTCTCATTGTATTTCACTTCATCTATTTTCCAGACCCTAATTCCCGCTCGATAACCTTAATTTTCCACTCTTTACTTCCTCTACTTATCCTACTTCTTCTAATTCCTAGTCATTGTCTCCACTTATTCCCAATTACTATATCTATTTTTTATTACTAAACTCGTCTCACTTCCGCAATCCTCAATTCCCCTACCTTTTCTCCCCTCATTACCACCTATTTCCCATAGTTACCCTCCCTTTATATCTGTACTTTTTTACCCCAAACTTTTCCTCATTTTCCATGCTTTCTGTACTTCCCGCCCAACATCCTCTCTCACTTCACTAATTTCCTCATTCCTGATTCTCCTTCACTAACCCTATATCTCCCTCAGTACTCCTAACTCTAGCTTATTACTCTCATTTTCACTTCTGTTACTCCTCCTGCCTCTCCTACTTTTCCTGCTTACTATATTTTCCTTCTTCTTATTTCCAATCACTAATTCTATCTGCTCTTCTCTCATTCCCTTTAATTTCCGACTCGTCAATTCCTCTACATTCCCTTTATTCATTAACTTTTAATTTCTATTGTTCCCTTTCCTTTATTTTCTGTACATTTCCTCCAATTTTCCGTCACTTCTCATGCATCGAAAACTTCCTGCCCCACATTCTCTCTTACTTAAGTTACTTCTTCTTCGCTGATTCTCTCTCACTACCTCTAATTCTCCCTCACTATCTCTAATTCTCCCTCACTACATCTAATTCTCCCTCACTGCCTCTAATCCTCCATCACTAACCTCACTACCCTTAATTCATCCTAAAACCCCCTAAGAAGGTAAACTTCTTCCCCTTCCTCATTGTCTTTCACGTCATAAACTCCCCCGATCCTAATTTCCGCTCACTACCCTTGATTTGTTTTCCTTTACTTCTCCTACTCCTCCTAATTCATATACTTTCCTTTATCTCATTCCAAATCACTATTTTTATTTCCTTTTCCCTTATTCCCCTCACTTCCCAAATCCACAGATCCCCTCATTTCCCTCTTCTCATTGCCCTACACCACGTCCTACAGTTACCGTCCCTTTATTTCTGCACTTTTTCGCCCCAAATTTTACCTCATTTCCTATGCTTCCCAAGTTCTCATCTGTTTCCTCACACTTTACTAACTTGACCTTCCCTGATTTTTCTTCACTAGCACTCATTCTTCTTCAATATCTCTAATACTGTTTCACTACCCTTAATTTGCCCTCACTGTCTATAATTCTCTCTTACTACCTCTAATCCTCCATCACTAACCTCGAGCCCCTGGATTCTCCCTAAACACCCCTAAAAAGGTAAAATTCTTCCCCTCTTTCATTGTCTTTCACTTCATACACTCCCCTTATCCTAATTTCCGTTCACTTCTTTTGAATTGTTTACCCATACTTCTCCTACTCCTCCTAGTACCTCTACCTTCCCTCCTCTTATTCCAAATCACTATTTCTATTTCCTATTATTTTATTCCTCTCACTCCTCTAATCCAGAGTTCCCCTAATCACCCTCCTCTCATTAACTCACACCACATCCCACAGTTACCTTCCCTTTATTTCTCTACTTTTTAGCCTCAAATTTGTCCTCATTTCCTATGCTTCCCCAACTTCGCGTCCGTTTCCTCCCACTTTACTAACTTCTTGTTCCCTGGTTCTCCTTCACTAACACTCATTTTTCCTTAGTACCTGTAATTCTCTCACTACCCTTGATTCTCTCTTACTGCCTCTAATTCTCCCTCACTACCTCTGATCCTCCATCACTAACCTCAATCCCCTTATTTTTCTCTAAACACCCCTAAGAAGGTAAACTTCTTTCCTTCCCTCATTGTCTTTTACTACATACACTTCCCCGATTCTAATTTCCGCTCACTACCCTTGATTTGTTTTCCTTTATTTCTCGCACTCCTCCTAATTCCTCTACTTTCCCTCCTCTCATTTCAAATCACAATTTCTATTTCCTATTTCCTTATTCCCCTCACTTCTCAAGTCCACAGTTTCCTTAATTTCCCTCCTCTCATTACTCCATACTACATCCAATAGTTACCGTCCCTTTATTTCTGTACTTTTTCTCCTCAAATTTTACCTCATTTTCTATGCTTCCCCAACTTCCCAACCGTTTCCTGAACTTTACTAGCTTCTCCTTCCCTGATTCTCCTTCGATAACGCTCATTCTTCCTCAATACTTCTAATTCTCTCTCACTACCCTATATTTCTCTTAATACCTTTAAGTTTCGCTGATTTCTCCGGATTTCTCTCCTGTTACTCCTCCTACTTCTCTTACTTTTCCTAGTTACTATACTTTCCTTCCCTTTATTTCCAGCCACTATTTCTATCTGCTCTTCTTTCATTCTCTTCAATTTCCGACTCGTCAATTTTCCTACATTCCCTTTTTTCATTAACTCTTACTTTATATTGTTCCCTTTCCTTTATTTTCTGTACATTTCCTCTAATTTTCGTCATTTCTCATGCAAAAAAAACTTACTGCCCCACATTTCCTCTCACTTCAGTTACTTCTTCTTCGCTGATTCTCTCTCTCTCTCTCTCTCTACCTCTAATTCTCCCTCACTATCTCTAATTCTCCTTCACTACCTCCAGTCCTCCATCACTAACCTCATTCCCCTTAATCCTCGCTAAATACACCTAAAAAGGTAAACTTCTTCCCCTACCTCATTATTTTTCACTTCATACACTCCTCCGGTCCTAATTTCCGCTCACTATGCTTGATTTGTCTTCCTTTACTTCTCCTACTCCTCCTAATTCCTCTACTTTCCTTCCTCGCATTCCAAATCACTATTTCTATTTCGTTTTCCCTTATTCCCCTCACTTCCCATATCCACTGTTCCCCTAAATTCCCTCTTCTCATTACCCCACACCACGTCCTACAGTTACCGTCCCTTTATTTCTGCACTTTTTCGTCCCAAATTTTACCTCATTTCCTATGCCTCCCCAACTTCTCATCCGGTTTCTCTACTTTAATAACTTTTCCTACCCTGATTCTCCTGCACTAACACTCATGCTTCCTCAATACTTCTAATTCTCTTTCACTACCCTTAATTCTTCATCACTACCCATAATTCTCTCTTACTATCCCTAATTCTCCCTCATTACCCCTAATTCCTCCCTTCTCATTCATCTCACTTGCCCTTCCCAAAGTTTTCTCTTCTTACATCCTCTTACTTGCCTCACTTTCACTTCCAATAATTTCCCCTTTATGCCTCCCTACTTCCCATTCCTGGAAAAAAGTAAGATGGATGCAGAATGTTGCCAAAAGCTCTTTTTGTGGACAAAAGTCTAAATTAAAAAAAAATTTTATTAGATTTTTTTATAAAAAAAGGGCTTCCAGATACAATGACTTGGTTTAGAAGATTACTTTGAATTAAAAAAATTTTCGTATTAAACAAGACAATGAACAATATTTTCTTCCTTCCTGCAGTCGTTTTTTTCAAATTAAAAACAACTGTTAATTATTTTAACAATATTTATAAACAAATTCATATTTTTAATATTAATTAACGAACAGGTATCATTTTTCTTTGGAAGTAACTAATAATATATTTACAGTGACTTCTAGCTCTAACTCTGTTCAAATTGATAAAAAGTATTATTTATTTAAACAATTTTTATAAATAAATGCACATTTTGACTTTTTTTCCAAAAAACGGTTCAATTTTTTTAGCGATATTAACAAAAAATGTTTGCTAATAACTTTTCGCTATGGTACTTTGCTAATTTACCAGAATAGGTAATTATTTAAACAATTTTAATAAACAAACGTATATTTTGGCAATTTTTGCATTAATATACTTATGTTTCGCGTAATAAACCATAAATGTCTTGCATTATGCTTCCCCTTGTCACATTTGTTTACTTAGCAAGTTCTGTTAATAATTTAAACAATATTTATGAACAAAAAATTCACAGTTTGACCATTTTTTCCATTATTAAAATTTTTTTGCGAGGTCGACTAAAAATAATTTGCAGATTATTCCTCTTCGTGATATTTTCCTTTTTAGAAAATTTGTTAATTATTTTTTAAAAATATCTCTAAACTAATTTGCAGTTTGATTATTTTTACATGATACATAATAATTTTTTACCAATAAAAAAAATCTCATTACACCTTTGATTGACACCGAAATAATGAACTTGGTTTTTAGATTCATTTGGAGTAAAATTTAATTTATTAATGTAAAATGGGCAAACTGCGAATTCGTTTATAAATATTGTTTAATTATTAAAAAAATTTTCTAAATAAGAAAAATATGACAAGAGGGAACATATTTATATTTTATTTTTTTTATATTAATTATTATTATATATGTCTTATTGATTCCGCAAAAAAGTTATTATTTATTCTGAAAAAATGGTAAAACTCCCAACTTGTTTATAAATATTGTTTAAAAATTATTATATCAATTTGAACAGTTTTAGAGGCACAAGTGAATGGAAATACGTTTTTATTTGGTTCTATAAAAATTAAGCCTATTCACTGAATAATGTTAAAAATGTAAATTTATTTATTGATATAAAAATAATTATTACCCAATGAGAAAATTTCTGAATAATAAAATTCGCGACAAAAAATCGCCGAATCTAAAAAAAATTAAAAAATTGTTTTGAATAAATATTATTCAATTATTGAAGATGCAATCATGAAATATTTTTATCAAAGAAATAATTATTGCAACGATGATTGTATTTTTCAAAATGATTGTTTAAATTTAAAATAACCTTAGTTAAAGAAGAATTCTCAATATAATTTTTAAATAATTTTTATAATAGTTTCTAAAAATAAATATCACTTTTTCAATAATAATAATGTTTTTGTATTTTTCTTTTAAATTGAAAAATATATATTTCTAATTATAGTTATCTTAAATTTTTAAAACAATTTAGTAAAAACACAATATGGTTTATTAAAATAATTTGTTCAATTGCTTACATTCTATCATTTTCTATTGTCGGGAATTTTGCAGTATCGGATATTTTATAATTCTGAATTTTCTGTTCGAAAATTTTATTATTTTGGAATTTTTTAATTTCACGATTTTTGACTATTTTTTCCAGAATTTCACATTGTCGGGATATTTGTTTTTTGACATTTTTAATCGTCCGAATTTTATATGTAAAAATTCCCATTTTTTTATAAATCAAGCTTTATATTTATTAATTTTAAATTTTAATATTGCAAATTGCTTGTATTTTATTCAGGAACCGTTCAACATTTTGTGGGGTCTTAAATTCTTTCAAATTGTACAATATCAAATTGAAAAACTTTCTAGTTGCACAATTTTTATTTTAAATTATTTCTAACTAAACAATTTCGAATGAAACCCCTCAAAAATAATTTAAAAACAATGAAAAATTAGAATAATAATTTCTCAAATTCAAATTCAAACTTATAAATAAAAAGATTTTAGAAACAGCTGTTTACATTCAATTATGTTTTGCAGAAAAAATGTTCCATAATATTTAGAATTTCGAACTTAACTTAAAAAAAAACAATTTCGAATGAAAAAGTAAAAGATTTTTCAGTTTTAAACATTAAAAATTTAATATTTTACATGACAATCTTGTTTTCTATTTTTTTTAAATTTTATTTTGTATGATACATTAAAATTTTTAAGATCTTTTTAAAGCTTTAAAATAATGAATCCTTTAACATAAAAAAACCATTGATTGGAAAATTAAAAAAAAAAGAATATTAATTATGGAAGTAGGCCTAAAAATTTTAATGTTAAACAATGGTTTTTGCATTTACTTATTTCCTACTATCGCTTTTTTTGTTTGAAAAAAATTGTCTACAACTATAGTGTTTTCAATTTAAAAAATAAAATTTCCTAAGGATTAATATATTCCAAAAAAAATCTTTAA
The DNA here is from genome assembly GCA_010014905.2 of Druon quercuslanigerum. Taxonomy (NCBI): domain Eukaryota; kingdom Metazoa; phylum Arthropoda; class Insecta; order Hymenoptera; family Cynipidae; genus Druon; species Druon quercuslanigerum. The sequence goes on along the minus strand of JAAAKG020064523.1, from coordinate 349 downwards.
CAATACATTTTGCAAACAAATAAATATTTAAAGATTGTTCACTTATTTTAAAAATTTATATAATATATTATATAATAACTACTGCTAAGTAGTTATTTTTCTTAAGATTGAAACTTATTTCATAAAAAAATTTCTTTTAGTTTGCACACAAAAATTATCTTAAATAAGGAACAATAAAAATTACTTTTTATTTTTAAACCTTTTTAGAATAATTAAATTTGAAAGGTTTATAATTTTTAATTCTTCCACTATAAACCATTAAAAAAGATAGTAGAATTATTTTTTAATCTAAGAAAATTTTTTTAAAATAATTTGAGTGGTAAATAATATTCTTTTATGCAATAACAAT
>JAAAKG020064502.1:0-17661 GCA_010014905.2 Druon quercuslanigerum | reverse complement strand
GAGTCAGTGTTGTACCTATAAAAGAAAAAATTCAAAGTCGGATTTAAGCAACACCCTTAAGACAACTTTTGCATGAGTGTGTGTTTGTATTTATTTTGTTGGGGTTATAACTGTAATATTATTGTAATATTATCACTGTAGTGAAATTATTAACTACGTGAAAAAACTCATGTATGTAGTAGCTGCTGTTTTATACTTATTATATGTGTTTTATTTTAAGCGTTCTCAAATTATATGCTAGAAAAAATCTATAGAGGGTTAAGATTCTTTACATATCCTGCAAATCCACTGCTGAGTAAATTTCCACTTTATCTGGCAGCTGCAGTCAGAGTTCCAATCACAGATGATAATAATTTTATTGGCGATGGCTATGCAATAAATCCTGTTGTCCTTGATAGACTTTTTGGTGAACCATATGCGCCAAATATAAAGAATGCACCCCTTCCACTGGTCACAGAAATAACGTTCATAAAACTTCTTCCTTTCTGATGTCTCGTCGGGGTGGGGAAGCATAACATTGACTGGTCACATATATAATGTTAATCAAACACCTACCTCTTCCCAATGTATCGAGGGAAGGGGGCGGAAGTTACCTCTTTGACTGATCACACAATTAATGCTGGCCAAAGCCCAACCCATTTCCAACGTCCCGCTGTGGCGGAATGCACCCCTTCGACTGGTCACAGAAATGTTGTTAATAAAACCCCTACCACTGTCCAACATCTCGTGGGGGCGAAAAGGCAACCCGTCAACTTCTCACAGAAATAACCTTTCTGAAACTCCTACCACTTTCGAATGTCTCATGGGGGCCGGAAGACATCTTTTCGCTTCGTCACAAAAATAATGCTGGTCAACACCCCAACCCCTTTCCAACGTCTCTTGGTGGTTGAAAGCAGCCCTATGACTGGTCATAGAAATAATGTCATGTATAACAACAATAGCAATGTGCCAGCAAAGGACTCACTGCTTTCAGTATATGGATGAATTAAAACACCGAAAATGCAGAAGATGCCCACGTGGAAACATGCCCCGGAAAGTGCTCTACGGAAATTCTACGGAAATTCCGTTTGGAAATTCTACGGACTTTGTAAATTCTGTTGAATTTCCGTAAAAGTTTCACCAACTTTCCATCTGCAATTTGCAGCCTGTATAGGGCTCTGGAAGTTCCTATAAAAAATTTTGCTATCTGTAATGCTACCTCAGGTCGACTCCGGTAGGTCACGACCATCGTCTCAACAAATTTAGTTTGCACTTGGTGTAAAAAATACATATACCTCTAGAAAGTTAAGTTCTAAATGAACCTGGGAGGGCATCAACCAATTTTGAACATGACTCCTCATTATAAAAAAAACCTTCTTGTGCACCAGGTGTAAAAAATACATCTTCCTCAAGGAAGTTGAGTTCTAAATGAACCTCAAAGGCAACTAAACCAATTTTTTAATGATCCGTCATTACAAAATAACATCCAAGTGCACAATGTGTAAAAAATACATCTCCCTCGAGAAAGTTGAGTTCTAAATAAACCTTGAAGGCAACCAACCAAATTTTTTCATGATCCGTCATTATAAAATAACCTCCAAAGTGCACCAGGTGTGAAAAACACATCTTCCTGGAGGAATTTGAGTTCGGAAAGTTAGTGGAATCTTGACGGAATTATTAATTGGAATTTCCGTAGAATTTCCGTGGAGCACATGCTAGGGAATCTTTCCACGTGGAAGCCAGTTTTATCTGTTAATTGGTTTATGACAATTTAAGAACGAAAGTAGATCAATCTGTAGTGAAAATTTATGTTTATCGAGAGTGAAGTTACTAATTCTATTTGTTTTTGAGAGAACATCAATAAATAGCGCAAAGAAAACTGTACTTCATGACAAAAATATTCTTTTAAATTTGCTCTTTGCAATCTAAAATCTACAATGTCTTTTATTTACAAAATATTTTTTGTAAGGGTGTCAATACATGCATTAGTTATGTCCCTCAGAAATATAGAGGCATCCCCAATACTTGATATTTTTAAAACGCATAAATATATTTTTTGTCCGACCCCCCTTGAAAGCGCGTCATTGCAGGGCATTGCGCCGGCGCTCTCCGCCGCCGGGTCGACATGAAACTTCACGCCCGCTACATGAAACTTTACACCCGACGGATAATATTATATTTATATTTTAAAAAATTGCATCCATGGACCGCGCAGTCTTCCTTCAGCTCAGTGCGTTAGTTTTTTTTTCACTTATAATTTAAAATTGTCAAGAACACGAAAAATCCTTTACCTGCTTCACATGCTTGTTTTCAAGGAGGGTAGGACAAATATAGTATAGTACTTACCAAACTTATAAAATCCATAATATTCTTCCTTGCTGTTTATGAACGTATTTTTTATCGATAACATTAAAAAATTTTTGCTTATGAATCTAAACCGCTAAGAAGGCGCCTATGATTTTATTTTGAAGTTTGGTAGTGCGTAAAAGAGGTGACTCATCGAAAATTCAAATACAACGATTGAATTTAAGACGGTTCTATGGACAATAAATATAGTAAATATGAAAGATCAAAGAACAGAAAATGTTTGACATTTTTGACAATTTGCGGATTTTTGGGGGCTAGGAAGTGGGTTATTGTCGTTAGGGGGTTTCTGAAGATGTAGCTTCATGTTATGTAAAGTGATTAAAAATTTAGGGAAAATTATGAGAACTTGTTAAAAAGTTATTTAATTTAATTCGAATGTTTCAAATTTTCATAAATTATTCATTTTTAAAACTTGAATTTAGGAAATTATTTCAATTTATCATTGTCTTGAATTTATTGGGGAGATATTAATATCAACAATTTATTTGCAACTCACCCTTAAACTATTTTTAGGTTCAATATATCATATATAGCAAGTTTCATGCCTTCCTCTCAATTTGAACAGCACCGGCTATGACTTTTGCCATTTCTTTTTAAAACCCCTGTTTTTCTCTGACTTTTCCTGACTAATTAAATTTCCTTACTACGATTTTTAGGTTAGCTCAAAGCTGCTTTATATTTTATATTTATTTTATCTAATAGGGAGGGGGGGGGGTAACGTGGTTGAAACTCTTTCTTGCATAAGTTATATTTGCTTACTTATAGTACCTATTTAGTGCATTAAATCTTCAAAGATGTATGTAACATTATTGATATTTGTAAGAGTAGTACTTGCAATTTACCTACTAATATTAATAGCACCTATTAATAGTAGTATTAATATCAAATGTAATACTCCTCAATTCACGAAACAATATTCAACGAATATACGAATAAGATTCAACTAAAGAAGATTTAACTTATTACCCAACTCAATCAACTTAACTAAATAATTTTGTTTTTGTTTGTTACATGAACTATTTTATTGAAAATTTGTCAACTTGCATTTAAAATTTATTTCTTTTTGTTGAAATTTAATCGTCTTTGTTTGAAAATTCAACTGTTTAATTTAAAATTAATCTAATTCGCTTGAAAATGAGTTTTTTTGTTATGAATGAAAACAGAGCCACACAAAAAAATCGTTTTTCGAGCCTGGAGGTCACACCATGTTTACTATATGTTTTTGGGGTCCCTGAATTCGAACCCTAGGTACAAAAAACCCTAGCACGTCATTGTTCTGATATAACCCCAAAAACATAATACAAATAATTTTTTAGAGTCTGGGGGTCAGACCATGTTTATGATATGTTTTGGGGTCACTGAATTGGAAACTGAGGTGCAAAAAACCTAACAAGTCAGGGGTTTGACATAACCTCAAAAATCCTCATAAAACTGACTTTTTTTAGTTCGGGTGTCAGACCATGGTTACTATATGTCTTTGAGTTTGCTGAATTCGAATCAGAGATCTAAAAACCCCCAGAATGTCAGGGTTTCGACATAATCTTCAAAATTCCTCTTAATATAAGCTATTTAACGCTTCAACGTTTTTACTTCAGCCGTGTCGAGGGCTGCATGACACCAAGGTCTAAAAATACTTGAACACCCCGGCCTGCTCCCTCAGTATAGTTGCACAGGCTGGAGTCATAATGGAGGTGTCTTAACGGGGACTTTGGGACACCAGGTCGAATACCATAGTATTTAGACCTGCACCCTGCATGCGGAGCTATGCAGGAGGTATTTTCGTTTTCCCTAGATTTTCGTAGGACTTTTATGTCTAATCCCCAAAAACAATTAAAAAACAATCAGGGACCCGTTTCGGGACCCTCTGTCAAACCACCCCAGAAAGCGGAAGGTTCCATAGGCGACAATCCACTAGAAGCGATGCGAAATAATAAGGCTGGTGACAATCCTGTTGCCACGATGGAAGAGCAGCTAACGGTGCTCTCCGTAAGGAAGAAGAACCATTGAGACGCTCAGAGAAAGAGAGTGCGCAATGCGCATCTCTCAAGCTGCAGCCAAGACAACGAGGCTGCTGGATCTGCGCCTGGAGCAACTCCTCAGGTTCATTCTATGGGCAAGAGGACAAAGGGCTCCAGTAAACCCCCCTCCCAAATATGGAGTTGAAACTGCAGAAGGCTATGGATAGACAGGGCCCTACTTTTGCACAGATGGCTGGTGAGAGTTGTCGTAGCGTCGGGTTATCCTGGAACCTGTCTAGCTCTTAATGATTTGGACAGGTTGAGAAGCGAAATCTCTAAAGGGATTGACGCGTTACCCCGCGAGGGGTACGCCCCCAGATTCAAAGACACCTTCATCAGGTCGGGGGTCATCGTAGTTGAGGCCGCGTATTTCTAATCGAGAGATTGGTAAGTGGAGAGGACTTCTATGTTTAGGATCGAAGAGGGATTAATCCTGGAGTTTAGTGGGACGGAATGTCTGCAAAGGTACCGCAGAGCGACCGTTTTGATTTACGGGAAACACGAGAGTCTGACGACCGTTTTTAGGCGCCTGAGCCTTCAAAACCCGACTCTGAGGACTGATTTATAGAAGGTATATTCCGATGGGCAGGGATCCAGGCAGAAGGGGAGTAGCTGTATTCTGGAACTCGGTATTCCTGAATCGGCGATCAGAGATCTTGCAACTCTGGAACACCGACCCTATTTTGGGGCAGGTAGGGTTAACTTCAGAGCGACCCAACTGGGATCCTTAGGGACGCATATCAGTGACGCAGACTGAGCTCGCTTTATTGCAAGAACCCTGGTTATACAGGGAAAGGATTAGCGGCTTGTCAGGGTGTGCCGCCATTTATGGTATAAGGGACCGCTCTAAAAAACGCCAAGGGCATGCATAGCTGTCAAGTATATGGATGTAATTTTGGTACTAAGCTCTACTTCAGGGATCTCACTGTTATTAAGGTGAGGCTCTGGGGCGGAAGCAGAGAAGGACTAGAGGTCGTAATTGCTTCGGCTTATTTCCCTGACGATGCGGATGGATCCCCACTTCCTAGAGAGATAGGGAAAACAAAAATTTCAATTTTAGATGAACAAATTTAATCGAATACCTAGCAAGCAGTGACATGGAGATTCTGAATCGAGGTGATACTCCCACATTCCCGGTTAAACACAAGAGTGAGGTTTTCGATCTGACTCGATGTTCATAGCGGCTGATGAGCAAGGTAGTTGAATGGAGAGTCTCTGACTCTGTTTCAAAAAGTCTCTGTTTCAAAAAGCAGAAACCCTCTAAAACACTTTGGGACTCATATGAAGAGGACCTTAGAGAAAGGCTTGTGGAATTTTCCACAAACTATGGCAGCATTAAAGTGAGTTAGAGCACGCCGCGGACTTTCTGCAAAAAGCTCTGACTACATCGTATGAAAACAATTGCCCTACAAGCACAATTAAGTCCAGAAAAGTAGCAGAATGGTAGAATACGCAAGTGGATAAAGTCCACAAAAAGACAATATCGTTGTGCAATAGGCCAAATAGAACCAAATTTTTTTCAGACTGGGACATCTATCAGACGGCCCAGTGTAAATACAATAAAAATATAAGAAAGTATAGGCAGGCAGACTGGAAGGGCTTCTGTAAGGAATCAAAATCAATAGGTTTTATACCTTGAGCAGCAAGGGAGCTTCATAGGGGCTCCCACCCGTTTTATAAACTTACTAACTAACTAAACCACATTTAATCCACAAAACAAAGGTATACAGGACTGTCTGTAAGCGTTACCCGATGTACACCGCAAGGAGGTTTCACGATCGGATTTTGTACATCATATATTCTTTACAAGGACTTTTGTCAAACAAATTGTAATTTTTGGAATGATTCCCAAGAATAAATGAATGATTAGATAAATGAATTGTATACATCTACAAAATGAAAAATGATTGTAGAATTCTGAACAACTAGAATAAACGACTAGCTGAGTGACTAGAATAAAAATCGAATGACTCAAGTACACGAACATAAAATTAAACTATTATAAAAGGACGATCTAAAAATAAGACTCATAAATCAAATATCAGACTCTTTTTTGCTACTAAAGTGGGTTCCTTTCTTATCAAAAGAAATGTGCCATCATATTTTCATCCCACCCTCCTTGATATCAAGTTTTCATGACTTATATGTTTTGGTAAACGCATTCGTCTTGCTCTTAACTAAAATCACCTAGATTATCAGCAAATTTGTCTAAATATTCATGCAAAAAATGTAATTTCAAATTCATCAGGCATCCTAGCTTTCTTAAATCTTCTACCATTTTGGCAAAAATCCTTGTATACTTTGGAATTTTGTTATTTCCTAAAAAGTTCTGTGCCACGTCTTTAAAACTAAGCTAGGCTGCTTTCTCAAGTAAATTCATTGTAACAGTGAAATTTATGTCTTTGAACATGGTGCGAATTTGTGGTCCGTCGAATACTCCTTCTTCCAACTTAACCTTAAAAAGTTTCGGAAATTTGGATTGAAGGTGCTGAAAACATGCCCTTGATTTATCAACGTCTTTCACGAATTGTTTTATGAGATCAGACTTTATATGCAATGAAAATATGATTGATCATGTTATTAGAACCTGGAGTTAGCGATGATCTTATTGGCCATTGTTTCGTCTGCCTGTAGTTATTTTTTCTATCTCTACTATCCCACAAAGACAAATAGTAAGGATATTTAGTGAATTCTGATTGCTGTCCAAGCAGCATGGTTATTACTTTAAAATCTCCGCAAATCAGCCATAAATGCTTTTCATACTAAATTTTCTGTAAAAGTATTTGCATATTAGTATATGTCTCTTTTATGCCAGTTGAATAAGCAATCGGTACAAGAGCATAAACGTTCGTGCTGTGAAGTAAGATCGCCTTTATACTTCGTTGCGAAGAGTCTATGAAGAGTCGCCAATTAGGAGCTATGTAATAATTGTCTTTCAGCTGATCTATGAGACCCTCGAAACCAGTGCAAAATACTACAGATGAATCTTCTCCCTGCACAAAAATGTACGCAATTCGAAGTCTCGGTTTCGATAAATAGAAACTTTTGTTTTAGGTTCAAGAAGATTTTTCTTTTTCAGAAATGAAGCGAAAAGCTCAGAATAATCTTTTGGTAAACCTAAATCTCGGATGAGATCATTTAACTCAAACTGGGATATCAGTGAAGGAATTAAAGGTACTTTTTCATTTGACGTGTACTCTGAGTCACTACTATCGTTGTAGTCGCTCAAAAAATCACTTTCTTCATAAAGTTCTCCAGATTCGATACCTTCAGTAACACGATTAATATTGGGTTGGCATTTAACTTGATCAACTGTAACAGGAGCCATCATTGAAGGAGCATTCTTATATTTTTTTATTATTTTTTTTTCTTTTATTTGTTTTTATTATTTATTAAGCAAAAGTTAGTGTCCTCCGCGCTACTAGAATTTTTCCAAATTGCTGGAGTGATGACTTTATTGTTCATAATCATTGTCATGATTCGCATGATAATCATGTGATTGCGAAACCTCGGGTCGATTTCTTGTGGCATTAAATTCCACATTAGCCAAGTCATCAACTAATGTGAAACTATAGTCGTTTAATGACGACGCCTCCGGGCTCGCTTTCTCACCCTTAGCAGCCGCCGATATTGATGATCCGACTCTCGGCATCCTGAAATGATTGCGTGCACCTGCCATGACGTAACACTCACAGAAATGTCCTCTTGTGACAAATAGATGTTTCTCGGCGTGAATAAAATTCTCTACCAAATTTAAGGTTGAAAGGATTTTTATTTGTCTCAAGAGAAATCATTTTGCAGCAAAAATTATTCTTATGTGACTAGCTTCACCTAATTTTCTCTGAGTGAAGTCAGATGAATAAATTTCACGAGTTTGTTTGAAAATCAAAACTCTGAAGTGCTGGAGTTTTTTAGACTAAGGATTCGGAATCAGCGACCCCAAAAACATACAGTAAATATACTCTGACACCCAGACTCGCAAAACAATTTTTATTAGGTTTTTCGAGGTTTTATCAGAGCGCTAACGTGCTGGGGTTTTTTTTGGATCTCTGATTTTGATTCACCGATCCCAAAAACAAATAGTAAACATGGTCAGACCCCCTGACTAAAAATGAATTATGAGGTTTTTTGGGGTTATGTCAGAACCCTGACGTGCTGGGGTTTTTTCGACCTCTGATTTGGATTGAGGGATTCCAAAACCATAGAGTAAACATGGTCTGATCTCCAGGCCCGGAAAACGATTTTTTGTATGTGGCTGCGAAATTGACCAATATAAAAATTATGACCTATAAACCAAAAAACTACCCCTAACTAATACACACCTACCCCTTGTGATCAAAAACGTTTTAAAAGTGGGAAAACCACCTAGAAGAATGTAAAGATGATTGAGAGCTGCAAATATATTAATTGACACTGGAAAATTTCCATCTCATTATAATTTTGCTCAAAAACTAGCCTTCCACGTGAACGTATGCAGCGGAGTTTATATATGTATGTAAAACGCAATTAAAATAATAAAATTCAGAAACTAATTACATAATAATTACAAATTAATTACATAAAAAGGAAATTTTTCCTCTCATCAAAATTTCCCACAAAAACTACCCTTCCACGTGAACGTGTGCAACGGAACATTTATATGTATGGAAAAAGCGTTCCCTAAAATGTACCCCTAACTCGTACAAACCTACCTCTGTTGATCAAAAACGTTTTTAAACGTCAACTAACAGTGCTTTCTGAATTTTATTATTTTAGATGCTTTTTACATACATATTTAAACTCCGCTGCGTGCTTTCACGTGGAAGGGTATATTTTGGGAAAAATTATAATGAGAGGTAAATTTTCAAGTGCAAAGTAATTAATATGGAGCTTTAAATCATATTTACATTTTTTTATCGTTTTTCCCACCTTTAAAACGTTTTTGATCACGAGGGGTAGGTGTGTACGACTTAGCGGGGAGCAAAAAAAGAGCAAAAAAATATCAACTAACAGTCTATACGAGTTAGTGGCTGTTTTCTGAAAGCGGTATACGTCTCATCGGAGAGCAAAGAATGAGCAACAAAATATCAACTAATAGTGGTTTCTGAATTTTATTATTTTAAATGCTTTTTACAAACATATATGAACTCCGCTGCATACTTTTACGCAGAGGGGTAGTTTTAGGGAGAAATTATAATGAGATATCAACTAACAGTGGTTTATTAATTTTATTATTTTAAATGCTTTTCACATTCATATATGAACTGCGCTGGATACTTTCACGTAGAAGGGTAGTTTTTGGGTATAATTATAATAAGAGGGAAATTTGCGAGTGAAAAGCGATTAATTTAGAGCTCTAAATCATCTTTACATTGTGTTTAAGGTGGTTTTCCCATTTTTAAAACGTTTTTGAACACAAGGGGTGGGAGTGCGCTACTTAGGGATAGTTTTTGATAAAAGTAATATATGTCATCGGCAAATAAAAAAAGGGAAAAATAATATCAACTAAAAGTGGTTTCTGAGTAGTATTTCTTGCTAATTCTGCTCTCGTCGATTAAGGTGTCGCCGATAAATGCGTACATGAAGTTTCATTGTAGACGTTAAAAGCTCTTGATTCTGTAAACTGGTTGAACCCTTCCGGGAAAGGTGGCTATCTACAATGCCTCAACGGACGTTGAACCTCAAGTCTCACTGGTTAAAATCTGCTGGAAGTGTCTCCGATGTAGAAATATCAACTAACAGTGACACTTATTAGCTCATTGCAAACGTTGTGGCGATGATACATCATATTCTAATTTGCAGATGATATAGCAATTTTATTTTGATCCTGTGACTCCATACTTTACATCACATCCCTCCAACAATGATTGAATTCATTTGTAGAATTTTTCCGTAACGCAGATTAGACTTTCACCCTGAAGGATAGTCCACAATAGGATTTAAGAAACCAACGCAGCATTGACTTGATGTAGCCTTGTTTCCAACTGTTTATTTTTATGTGTCGTTCGTGTTTCGCTGTTCCGGAGAATCATGTTTTTTATTTTTTCGACTTCATCGACAAAATCAAAACATGAGTCGGCCATTTTAATCCTGATCTTTCAGAACAGCGGAACGCAAATTAAATATAAAAATTAACAGTTGGTAAAACGTTCGCGCGCATCACGTCTACGCTACTGCTATGTCAAGTCTACGTCAAGTGAATGCTGCGTCGGTTTCTCAAATCCTATTGTGGACTCTCCTTTAGAAAACAAAATTAGTTCTTTTTAAAAAAATAAAATAAAGTTTGGATGACATTAAACATAAACTTAAAACCTTAATAACTCTATTATGAAGGCATCAATGTACGTCAATTTTCAGAAAATATTCCGGATTATTTATTTACGTTCAATGAACACTTTAATTATTTCATTGATGAACCAAGAAAGCTCTTAAAATCATAAGAATTTTGAGAGGCGTGTGGCGGAGAGCCCATTCATATACTCTCATTACGATTAATGAGTTTCTCATTAAAAGTTGTTTAGACTACGGTTGTCACATTCCGAAACCGCGGATCCTTTGATAAACTAGAAAAAATTAGAAAACAAGCCCTCAGATTTGTTATACATTAAATGTTTTATTATATTATTTACCAGTCCGGAACGAGATAACAAGAAATCATAATATTTGTATTAACTTTCATTGGATTCCTCCTCCCATAAAATTAATAAATGCATTATGACCGAGATTTAATTTCTTATGTTTATTAGATTTTTGATATTTTTTCAAAATATCCTTAATAGATGAAGAAGATTAACTTGTTTATAATAATGCCATAAAAAATCAAAAAATATCACGAAGTACTGATTTTTGAAAGAAAACTACATAAATTTTCGGCACTCTAAGAATTAAAATAAATTTAATATTTTAAAACTAAACTCGATATGACTTTGCATAAGTTGCAGTGTGAAGCACTGGTGTTCTTTCTCCATACCTTTTATTTGGAACTTTCTCGAATTATATCGAAGAAATTCACACAGAGAATCAAGTTTTTTTTACCATATCCTTCAAATGACACTAATGAATCAGTTTATTTCATTCTTACTGAATTATCACCCATTCATCATATTCGTAAAAAGCGATTAATTGATCCACCGACCCTTCCACACGAAATATTGAATACACGCAGATTTCACTACTATTTGCACAGCAGCTTTATCTTGTGGTACTCTTGAAAGTCGCAATTACATGTGATGATAATGTTATTGGCAATGGCTATGCAATAAATTCTTATATCGTCGTAACGTTGGCGACACCTGTTCGTGAAAGAAGCGGTAACAATATTAATTTTAAATGGTATTCACCAAATGCCTACCTTGGACCTTACAATGTAAGAATTCTGAGAATTAATACAGAAATGATCTCCCGTGAAAGGGGACGACACAATGCTGCCGTGATTAAAGTTCAGTAGATGATCCCGAAAGGAGGAAACTCTTCCTGACGTTTTACAGCTGCGATTTCCAGCGAAAGACTTCCTTAACTACTTGTGTAGCTGATTCGTTACTTCAAGCGAAGTTTCATAAGCGTGAACTTACATCTAGAATAAATGTATAACTAAGGCACTGTACTTAAATTACCTAACAGGTCAAGGGTTTTGGAGAAGGGGAGGGGGAGGAGTAGGCAATGTGTGTAAATTTGTTACTGTTCTATTGTACGGCCAGTAACATGCGAGCGAATAGTTTAAATAGTTGAAAAATGAAATGTTTTTCCTTTGCACCCAACAATTTGTTCAAAATTTAATGCGTCTAAGAGTGAATTTATACATAGTACAAAGATCGATAATTGCTTCATAAAAGGATAATTTATATAATATTGTGATCATTTTCACTAATTCGTGTACCAATTGTTGAAAAATGCATTGGGTATTTGAATGCACAATAAAAATCTTACTTTTTACATTCTCATCATAAGGAGAAGGTATTGTTTTTATATTAAATTTGACAACAGCCGATTTTTTATTCTCCCCGTTTCCAGACCCCTAAATACGAGAAAATCTGGTTTGAGAATATTGCCTGTCTGTCGTAATTATCGCTGTTGTCGTTGTCATCTGTCTACCGCATAACATTTGAAAGACTTATCAGATTCAGATGCAATTTGGCACACAGTTGCATGGGCCCAAAAAAAGATGAAGTTTGTTATCCAGCTATTTTGGATTAAAATTCAATATGATAGAGCATTTTCATAATCTTTGGGACCACTTTTTTCAAGATTTAAACATGTTATGTACGGCTATCCGTATCAGCCAAAAAGACGAACAATTTATACTCCCGACTTTCTTCGATAAAATTTTTTTTAGAGATATAGCATTTGCATAATTCAAAACAAAAAAACGAAAATTAAAATTTTCAGTCAAACGACGAACGATATAAAAAAGTTAATATAAGAAAAACGTGACTTCTTAAAAGCCCTACAGGAATATCATAATAATTTTTTGGGGAATTTTCGTGAAAAATCGAAGATTGAAATTTTGGTTGTACCAAAAATGCAAAATTTTATTTTGTGGTGAAACGGTGCAATATATAAAAAAAAGATGAATAGTGTTTGTTTGTGGATTATGTAAAATTTGTTACCTGTAATAATTTATGCCTGTAGAAAAGAAAAGGTTCATTCTGCACATGGTGAGGTTTTAGAAATGTAATGTACTCAGTTCTTCAAATTATTAATGTACATATATTTTAAAGAATACACAAAAAACTATTCACAGGACTGTACCAAAGTGCTAAACATAAATAAGTATCGACGCGAGTTAGTAAACAAGAACAAGACGAGGTAAAGGTATTGATGGTTGGAAAATATCTGAAGCTGATTTTAGGGTGGAAATTACATGGAGGTGCAAGTCGAAGTAGAAAAGTGGGAGGATTGACCAATTAGAATTTGGAAGTTCGTTGGTAGGATCGATAGGCGACACCTCCTGCAAAGGGCTAGTTCCAATTGCAGCTATTGGGTTTTTTTTCGGAAATAAAGTAATTTAGGCAAGGTCATCCTTCAATTTCGATGGACAGATTGTAAACGGCTTAAAGTAATAGGCCTCGTCTGAAAGGTCTTTCGAAGATGAGGGACAAGAAAACTTAAACCTAAACAGATGTTTAAGCTCACATAAATTCGAGAGTAAAAGTAAATTTTCCCGAGAAACCTGAATTATTTATTAATTTTAGGATTCAACAAACAGGAAAAAATTGTGCATCAAAGAAGATCTACTAATATTTTATTAACCAGTTTTTGATCAAATGCTTAGGTTTTGTGTTATTCGTAAAAACTTACATTAAAAATAAAAAATTAAATTTGTTTACAAAGACAACCTATGAAAAAAATTAATTCACAAAAGGTTTTCATCCAAAAAAGAGGTAGAAATTTGTAAATAATAATTTTTTGACGGGTCACGCTGTTTTTGTTTTGATAAAAATATGTATATATGGGACGTTCCACGTTAACCGGGCCACCCCTCTGCCAAAAAATCGAGAACTTAAAAAAAATGTATAATAGCACAAAATATTTCTATTGATGATGGCTTCAAAAAGCCGTGTGGCGCTTTTGAGTTTTTTAAAAATGACGGCTACAATATGACGACGAAAAGCGCAAAATGAGGGGTTGAAAGCAAAAAATCAATCACAAAATTATAAAAACAGTATTCCCAAATTTTATACTTGCTAGATACAATGAATTTAATGCATATAATATGTAAAAAAGCTTCGCTTCCGCAACAGGCGCGGAACACCCCAAAATAAGGGTTTAACGTGAAAAACTGCAAAAAATTTAATCGAAAATTTCAAGAGAAGTATCCTTCATTTTTTAAATTCAAATATGTTTCATTATATGTTTCTAAAATGTGAACAAACTTTTAACCGCTAGTAGGCTTAGAACACCCTCAAAATAAGGGTTGATTTAAAAAATGCAAAAAATTGAATCCAAAAATAAAAGAAGGTACCCTGGATCTTTATTTTTACTCAATACGTTGTATTGGATATGTTAGATATGCCAACAAAATATTATCCCCTTAGCAAGCGCAAAACACCCCCAAAATAAGGATTGTACCTGAAAAAATGCAAAAAATTTAATCGAAAATTTCAAGAGAAGTATCCTTGATTCTTTTCGTTTAAATATGTTGCATTACGTTTCAAATATGTAGAAAAATTGCAAACCCCTAACAAGCTTGAAGCACCCCTATAATAAGGGTTGATATTAAAAAAATGCAAAAAATTGAATCCAAAATTGAAAGAAGGTTCCCGGTTGTTTTTGCTCAATACGTTGCATTGAATATGATAGATGTGTATAAAAATTTGCAAGCCCTAGTCCGTCCAAAACACCCCTGGTATAAGGGTTATTATTAAAAAATGCAAGAAATCGAGACCAAAATCAAAAAAGGTATCCTGGATCTTCTGTTTGACTAAGTACATTGCATTTAACATGCTGAATATGTAAAAACATTTTTAACCCCCTAATAGACATTAAACAGCCCTGAATTGAGAGATAGTAGTGTACAAATGAGAAATAAGGCGTGTAAGACGAAGATTTGCAATTATTAGTAACTTTCCTGTGTTTATATAAATATTAAAAAATTAAAATTTAATAGGGAATAATAAACAACCCCCTAAAATGAGCGGAACATCCCTATATTAAGGGTTGAAGTTGTGAAAACATGAAAACTATACTAAATAGGTTGCAAATATTTAATTCCCTGATAATTTAAGGATCACTTGTGTAAAAATACGATTCACAACGGCTGGGTATCGATACTACCAATTGCGTGTAGACATTAAATTTAAGTGTTCCACTCTGCACACTTAATTCACCATAATAGAGTCTACACATGAAAACTACACATTCATCTCACCACGTGAAAGTCAACACGCTTAATTCACCACGTGAAAAGTCTACACATTAAATAGTAAGTCGAAAAAGTCTACACAGTAAAGTCTACACATAATAACTCTGCGCATTAATTCTCTTAAATTGTAAATTTCGTTATCTGATAAGTTTGCACGTTGAAATTGTGCACATTAAATTGTACACGTTCAACTGTGCACATTAAAGTCTACCCGTTAAAAATTTACACATAAAACTCTGCACATTGAAGTATACGCGTTAAGCCTATAGAAAATATTATTTTTATCAGTTTATTATGAATAATAAATTATAAATAATAATAAGTTTGATAATCAATTATAGGTTTACATGCAAATTGTCTGAAAAAAAATCAACCTTTTTATTATCATGTGAATGCACCACGTTGATATTATTTTATGCAGCTAAAGATTAATTAGGATAGATATTTATAAATGATACTTATATAATAATAGATGGTAGCCTCGGTGGCTGAGGCGGTCAGGCGCACGGTCTTCATGTTAGAATTCGCGGTTCGATCCCTGATCTTTGAAATTTATCCTATATACTTTTACCGTATTTTTAGTAGTTCGAATCATATGTTATAGGTATACTGTACTAGCGTACCAAGTAAAAATAGTAAAAATTGTTTACATTCAGTGGCGCTATATTTCTCCAATGAATGTTGGCTTGTTGAATTTAATAATTGCTTTGAAACATTTGTATGAATTACTTGGATAGGAAACCACAACTTTTTTAAAAATATTTCGGCTCACTGTACTTTAATTACGACATTGATCAGGAAAAATGGCACTAATATCCGTTGGATATTCGATGATGTTTATCTTGATACCTTTTGCGATTAGATTTATCCTTTCTAGCTCGAGAAATATTTTGCAGAGTAAAGCTATCTTCGAAATTGTTTTTTCAAAATTAATATTTTTAAAAGCAATCCATATGAAAAAACTTGAATATGAGTGTAAAGTTTTGCAGGCCAAAGTGTATTAGAAAACCCCTAAAATCAGACTACTCCGAAAAGGATGTGTTTTTATCACCTGGTCCCTGTGTTTGATATCGTCAGAACTTTCGGATGTACACCTTGGGCTTTTTCAAAGCATTTTAACACAATTCCAATCACAAAAGGTGTTAAGCTACACATTAATATTAGCCTTTAGCCTTAAATGTGCAGAGTTAAATGTGTAGATATAATAGCGTGCATATTTAAAAGTGTAGAGTTCAATGTGCAGGGTTTCTTCATGTATAATGTATAATGCAACATATTTAACACAAAAAATTGAGGATCCTTTTTTTGAAATTTTGGATTACCTCTTTTGCATTTTTTCACGTTTAACCCTTATTTTAGGGGTGTTTTGCGCTTGCTAAGGGGGTACAATTTTTTTACACATCAAACATATCCAATGCAACGTATTGAGTAAAATAAAAGATCCAGGGTACCTTATTTAATTTTGGATTCGATTATTTAAATTGTTTTAAATAAACCCTTATTTTGAGGGTGTTCTAAGCCTACTAGGGGTTAAAAGTTTGTTCACATTTTAGAAACATATAATGGAACATATTTAAATTCAAAAAATAAAGGATACTTCTCTGGAAATTTTCCATTAAATTTTTTGCACTTTTTTACGTTTTTCGCTTGATAAAGGGTTGAAAATTTTTTTACGAACTGATAATATTTAAGTTGATGTGTTTACTAAAAAAAATCAAGACCTTTTGTTTGAAATTTCGGGTTAGATTTTTCGCATTTATTACAATCATTCCTTATTTTGGGGCGTTTTGCACCGTCTGCGGGGTCGTACATTTTTTTATATGTTCGTTGCATTAAATTTATTGTATGTAGCAAGTAAAAAATTTGGGAATACTGATTTAATAATATTGTGATTGATTTTTTGCTACCAACCCTTAATTTTGTGGTGTTCGGCGTCATATAGTAGCCGTCATTTTAAAAAATCTTAAAAGCGCCACACTGCTTTTTAAAGCCATCATCAATACAAACATTTTGAGCTATTAAACATTTTTTTAAGCTTTTCAATTTTTGGGCAGAGAGATGGCCTGGTTGACGTGGAACGTCTCATTCAAAAAATTGAATTTTTTGTTCAAATACAAAAGGTATGAAGAAAAAATTCTATAAAAAAGTTGTTTACACAGAAAAGATCTAGAAATTTTGAATTAATAATTTTCAGTCAGGACGAATAAATTTTCTTTTAATCGTTAAAAATAAGATTAAAAATAAAAAATTAAATTTTTGGAACAAAGTTAGAAACTCTACAAACTTGTTATAAATATAATAAATGTTATCAATTAAATGTTATAAACTTTAAACTTATTATAAAAATATATTTAATATAAAAAATTAACTTTTCGGAAAATCTTGACCTAGAAAAAGCTTTCGACACAGTAGATAGAAGCAAACTTTGGGAAGTCCTGAAAGAGTACGGTGTAAATG
>JAAAKG020064491.1:0-17661 GCA_010014905.2 Druon quercuslanigerum | reverse complement strand
TTCCGAACCACCAAGAGCAACAGCCTAAAGTACTTAGAGAACCTTTTTCTCTAGAGGTACCGGTCCCACGACTCTCCTGAGATAAAAAAACTCCCTTGCTAGGCTAGTGTTCACCGCATGGGCCACCGAGGCTCTTCCAGAGTGCGAGGCGGCAATCGAACCCGCAAGCCGACAAAGTGGGTCCAAAGCCTGCGCTTTAGCCCCCACGACCATCGTTCCACTTATCTAATGTGTAACAATACTACCCATTTAGTATAAAGTAGAGGTGTGCATGAAAATTCGAACCGACATTCGATTCGATCAACCCACCGATCGAATGTCGAAAATCCGACATTCGATCCGCGTTAATTGTTGCATCCTGAACATTATACATTTTTTGACGTGAGACTAAAATAAGGCGCAAACCTGCCTTATTCAATAAGGAACCTGGTAGTAACATCAATTATACACGCGCGCAATAACTGTTCTCTCTGAGTTTGCACCTAACTATGGTAACTGTATTACGGTCGGCAATATAGAAAGCAGAAGATGCATACAGTGTTACCAAAGAGGGATAATACCTCAGAGAATACCGATGCTTGATCATTGAAACTGTAATCGCCGATACTATCATTAAAGAATAACCGTAATTATGACTAACATCGATACGTGTATATTCATATATCAGGTAGTTTAAACATATAATAAGATAAATACAATTACATGAAGTATGAATGCACACGCTTTATATATTAAGTAAGAATCTTTTAACTTCAGTTAATTTTGTTGAGTAACCCACTTAGTGGAAGAACCGATACATGTTCAAACGCACCGCAACCTAAAGTGTCTGACTAGAGGTATCACCTATGGCTAAATTAATGATCATACTTCTGAAATGTAAAGAGAAGAGATATGCGATTGCCGATCGCCGTGGACAGCGGCAGACGTTAGTCATCATATCTCATAGCAAGGCTCGCGAGTATCAAATTTTTAACTTAAAACAAACCAAGCAATTCCGACAACTGGAAGATGTTTTGACAGTTTTACCGATACACACGTCGTGGCAATTTTACCGATACAGGAATGTCTCGCATCCACAAATCTATGGGAATGAAGCACTATATAAACCTCGATCCTCCCTTGTATCAAAGTCTTCAGTCTCAAGCAGTTATACTGTCCACTCCATCTACGTGAACGAACAAGTTCGACAAAAGTCGCGTACTTCAAAGTCAAATTTAAATCAGTTACCGTGTTCGAGTCCAGTACTAAGTCCCGTCGGCTGAGACTTTCGGTCGACATTAATGGAGTCTTTCTCAAATGAAGTCCACTGTGTTAACATTTGTGATAAAAACTCAAGTGTGGATTGGGCAGCTGTTTAGGGCCCTGTATCGCACTAATAATCGTGAATCGTGTTTGTGCATTGAGTTCACTGAACAACCAGCCGGTAGGGTTTCGTCGCTGCCCTACAGCAACAACGGAGATACAATCGACAACGCAACTCTCTCTCTCTCTCTCTCTCTCTCTCGCCTTTTTCTTAAAGAGAAAAGTATGCATAAGCTAATTTTTGTAACTATTTATCTATTCTGTGATTTTATAATAATTTTATTGTTCACCCGATCACCCTTCTTATTTTTGAAAACTGTATATTAACACAGCTTCCATAGAGCTGAGAAAATAATAAATATAAATAAATTGTCAGACCTTACCACCCTGACATAATCAGCACCCTGGTCTCTCTCTTACCAAATTTCCATACTACCCTCGCCCATTTACTCGGGACGTGACATAATCAGATCGGTTTTATCGATTCGATCTGTCGGCCTTAAATTGTTAAAAATTGAAAATAATGAAAATCCAATATGCGACTAACGAAAGGCATCTTAAGTTTTTATTTTATAATTTCAATTCTAAAACTCTAATCAGATGCATATAGAATGCAGATTGCAGATCCAGAGAAAAATAAAGACAATACTGAGTCAATCTGCTGGTTAATATTATACATCGTATTTATAGTTCAACAATAATAAAGAACGTGCTGGTAATTTTTATTTTAGTAATTAAAACTTGCTATACGATTGCATACTAACTAGTAATAATAATTCTTTAGATGTTATTCATCTCAAGATTTGTAAAACGTTTTTTAAAGTTTTAAAGGTTAATATTTTTTTCTTGTTTAATATGCTCAAGACAGAATTATAAAGTGAGAGAATCGCTACTAAAGGTCAAATAACAGTTTTTAAAAACATGGCAGCTTTGCTTGCACATTCTTATCGCGCGCTTCGCGCACGGGTCGCCTCACTCGACAATTTGAGCGCGTCTAAGGTGCGCGACTGTTATTTCGCGCGCTACGCGCTCGATAATACATGTGTCTCACATTTCGCGTTCGATAATATATTTACCTCGCCCTACACGCTCGGCCTTCGCATTTTTTTCAGAATCATGCGCCTGTAATTTGCTGATTGCGATTTTTTTTGGTTAAAACTCCTTCGGTTTTAGCGAACACATTCTCAACACGTATCTCGCTCTTCGCACTCGATTTATGATAAAATTATATGGCTTCCCAAAAGAAACTTTTTTTCGCTCTTGACTTTTTTTTATATCGTGTGTTGCAGCTTAAACTTTAATAAATATTCCCTGGGAGAAAAAAATATTTCTTGGAATTAACGAAGTATTAATTAAAGACCAAAATACACATTTTAAACCAAGTGAATGACTCATTGTTCCAAATCAATGTGCCATGAGTTGGAATAATTACTTCTTTAAAATGAGGAAATGCTAATTCATGGAAAGAAATATTTTTTTAAATCAAGCGAATATTTTATAGGCTCCAGAAACTTTCAGATATGTTTGCCGAATTAAAAGTCCTGCCATCAATATTATACACACTCTAAATCTGAATGAATAAGAATGAATTCGATCCGATCGTAGCGCGGATCGAGTTGTGGTTTTTCGACATTCGATCAGTAAGTCGATCGAATCGAAAAATTCTATCTGATCGTAGCGCTGATCGAATGTCGGTTTTTCGACATTCGATCGACGGGCCGATCGAATCGAAAAATTCGATCCGACCGTGGCGCGGATCGAATGTCGGTTTTTTGACATTCGATCGACAGGCCAAATGAAACGAAAAATTCTATCCGATTGTAGCGCTGATCAAATTCGGTTTTTCGAAATTCGATCAGTGGGTCGATTGAATCGAAAATATCACATTCGATTCAACCCAATTCACACGTCTAGTATAAAGGTCTTCGAATACCAATAAATATTCGAATCGTAGTGCTGATTTTGGCAAAGGACCAATTACATCGGTGGCCACGAACGTTCAAGGCTGTTGGATCACCCTACGACAAAAGGCCCGTTGCAGGCTTGTGGCCAACCTTAATTCACTGACAGGTGACTAATATTCGTAACCAGAGAGAAATGTCGCGATACATGCCTGGCCAGTAATACTGAACCGAGGCTCTCCGGTATGTCTTGTCGATTGCCAGATGTACGGCTTGAGCGTCATTATTCACCTCATCGAAGACTTCTCCTCGTCGTCGATAACCGCGTCGTTTACGATACCACTCGTCCTCGATCGGGTGCATGGGAGCTATGAGGATTGCTACTTTCTCCTCTTGCATCCAAGAAAGGACGTCAGGCACGTGGTACAAAGCTCCTTTCCGGTGTATGACCTCTAAATCGTATTCGAGGAGGTCAAGTGCACATCTTGCCAATCAGTCTTTTGGAGTGTGAAGGTTGTATTACCACCGCAATGAACTGTGTTTTGTGATCACTGTGAAGTGTAACCCCTCTAGATAATACAGGAATTTCCTAGCCGACCAAATCATGGATAAACACTCCTTTACCTTCTCAACGCCGCCTTGCATCTGCCTTAAGACAGCTCCCAGAGAAAAATCGGTGCTATCAGGATTTTCTCTTTCAACTTAGCTAATGCGCTTTCCTGTTCGTTTCCTTACTTCCATGGGACGTTCGTCCTAAGCAGCTGGTTCAGTGTTTCCCCGTCCGTCGCAAAATCGTGTATAAAACGCCGGTACCACGACGCCTTTCCCAAAAACCGTCTGAGTCGCTTTATTGTTCTTCGGGCTGGGGACGATAAAAGGGGTTTGACCTTGTCTAGATCGAACTGTAAACCCTTTTGATTAACGAGGAACCCGAGATAATTTACGGCCAGACTCCCGAATTCACATTTCTTTGGGTTGATCGTCAGTTCGGTGCCCTGTAAGCGTTCTATAACTCGAGCTAACCATTCCTGGTCTCTTACCAGGGATTCGGTTTTCTCTTACCCTTGTTCTTGTATTAAAAACGATGGTATCTTCAATTTCTACCGAGCGCGTTAACGGGATCTGGTCTTTCGAGGACGGCGGAGTCTCTCCGGGAGTGGGGTTCGTGTTCTGAGCTATCCCCACTACTGCCGGCTCTGTTAACTTAAACCTTTCCGTATGCCTTTCCGTATCTTTCTTTTTCTCGTTCCGTATGCTTCGGTCGTCCTAAGGGGGCAATTCGGGACTGGAGGAAGAAGGATTGACCCTTAAACCTTCTCCCTTTTCGGTTCCCCGAACAATTCCTGGATAGTTCGTTCTTTTGTGGTCACTTCCTCCTTCTCACACCGACGACAATAATTGCGCCTTCAGTTTTTCAGGCATCTAATTTAGAAGTGACCCTTCAGTTGGCAGTTCCAACATTCCACCTCCGAATCATCACCCTGTTTTCTTGAGGTGCATGACTCTGAGGCCCCCTTTGGAGATGGAGCCGACTTCCCTTCAGATGATTTCACCGAATTCCTTCGTTCCCCGAACCTAGGCTTGCTCCTGTACTCTTCTTTACCCGTGCTCGCGGCTGATGCAGGCTTTTCGATACTAATGGCTGAGATGAGCGTTTCAATCAGGTCGGCCAAATCCGACGAGCTTTGTGTGATTTCACTATGAACTGAAGTCGGGGCGATGGCAGCTACAGAACTGCTCTTTTTAGCCACAGGTTCCTTCTCTTTGTACGCATATTCAGGGATAAGGGACTTCTCTATGGACGGTGGGGCCAGATCCTCACCTCACGGTGATCCTTTGGCCTGTTTGAGAGCTGGTAGCGTCCACATATGCAAGTCAGGTAGTCTACTGCTCCTCCACAAGAACATGTCCACGTTTAAGCCCTTTTGCCTGACCTTCCGCCCTTTCACGATTCTCGTCAAGTTCCTTTGTTTGCTAAGGGGTCGCATCAGGCCTCGCCCCCACCCCGAGCTTACCCGTGACTCTTGGTGGCTTCCGGTTCAAACTCACGCGGACATCTTACCCCAAGTGCGCCTGGCTGCGCATAACCCCTGTATTTCGTTATTTCCTTCAACCCGCGGTAGTACCTGTTCTGCGTTTCGTGACTCAGATCTACATTCTGTCGACATGACTCTCGATACGAACCGTATTGTCTCGGTCGGCTCGTTGGGGCGTGTTGGTGTCTTGTGTCTTAGACCGGGCCAAAACTCGCGCTTTTGTATTGTCTTGGTGATTTGTGCTCTCCATACTCCTCTGGGTACCCACAGCCCTCTTGCCTGCGGTTGGGGCCACTTTTCGGTTAGGCGGTGCTTTGTCTGGTCGTCCCTGTCCGTCGTCGCCTTCGGTGTGCCGTCTTGATTCTCTTCTGACACCTTCCCCGTCGATTCCGACGCCTCACATTCTATGGTGCATCGTATCTCTTCTTCTTGCAATGCATCCGTTACCTAATTGAAGAATCCCGGAATTTCCTGTGTATTCTCTCTCGATTTTCCTTTTAAGTTCGATTAACATGATAACTTTGCAAAAATTACTAGTTTCATCTAATAGTCCAGAATTTTCCTTTAATGGCATATGAGTAGGAATCACACTGAAAATTATTGTCAAAGAATTTATAACTGCGACCATTTGTTAACATAGTTTCTTTGTAACCTTGAAATTTTTGAACCTAAGAACTTTTCTCTTCAGAAATAATTATTATCGTCCACACGACTGATAATAATTTTTATCAAAAACAATTACGGCCAGCCAATTGGCTGAGAAAAGTACAAAGGATTACAAAAATTAAATTTTATTCAACCAAGCAACCAAGCAAAGAACAGTCTTTATTTCGACGAAAGAGCTGAAACGAATGTTTTGCCCTTTAATAATTATTTTAGCCAAATGGTTGAAACAATTCCGAAATAGATAAATTTGTTGGAAAAAGAATGATAAAACTGTTAGTTGGTAACAGATAGTTATAAGTAGCATTAAAAAAAATGTATTGCATTTATTCAGTCAACCCACAATGTACGAAATAAAAGTACAGCTTATCATCATTTCAATATAATTGTACACGCTGAAAAGCTTTATAATTCATAATACAGAATGGAACGAAACACAGTGCGCACCGATTTCCATCGCTAATCTTAATTTGTCTACCATTAGAAAAAGGGCAGGTAATGGTCCTTGGTTCGCCCTTAGCTCTGCCTTTTCCTAGAGGGCCGATGTTTATTGGATCACTTTTCGGTCATCATTGAGACAATTTTAGTTCATTTTTACACACGCACGTAAACGCTCGACATGTCCCCTTACGCGCGCGTAAGGGGGGACCCTGAAGATTTTACGTCTCTACGATGAGGTTTCCCACACGCCCTAGTTAGGAAACTATTTTCAATAGATTTACACTTAGGCCGATTAATTTTCAACAGATTGTGAGTTGTAGGCGCACTATTGGTGGACATGGGTTGAAAATTTTTGTTTAGGTAATGACTTCTGTTAGTCGCCAGCCTCAGCACGTGTTTCTGTACCTGGTTTGACTTTGAGCGAATAGCCAAACAAACAATTGTCAGAAGCATGAGTCACAAGTTAATAAGGCATATTCCTTGCCATCCCCAGTTTCCATTTTACATACCTTTCTTGTATCCTGTTGACATCCTCTCTTTCCTTTCGTCCCCACACCTCCGCTCCATAGAACAAGACACTTATTACTAGCGATTTGAACAATTTCATTCTCTTTCCAAAATCATCTGCGAACAACTTCTTTTCCGCATTCAGTGCTATCCTATTCTTATCAAGGTATCTTCTTAACCTCTTCATTATCTCCTTTAAGGCCTCCTCACTCTTTGCTAGCAGCACTATGTCATCTGCATAAGCGAGTGATCATTGCCTAACACCTCCGACCATAACTTCTCTTACCACTCCAACCGATAGCTTGCTTTCCATATCCGCTATTAAAATCGCAAAAAGTATTAGGCTAAGCCGATACTCTTTTCTCAACCCACTATCCATCCAGAAACTCCCAGAAATTCCATTCACTTTCCTCACCCTATCTTACGTCTCTTCATATACCTTCCTTACCCTCTCGATCAGGCCTCTCTCCACTCCCCGCTCCTCCATCGTCTCTCACAACCTCCCCCTGTCCACGAAGAAAACGGGGATTTAGGATCCACAAAAAACGCTTAAACTCTTGAAACCTTCTTTGCTAATTTCCTATCCACGATGTGCTGCAGAACGTAGAGTTTGTCGATAGTGCTCCTACCCGCCCTAAAGCCCGCCTGCATCACCGACAGTATTCCTTTCTCCTCGACATCCCTCCGCAGCCTCTCGGCCAACACGATCACATACACTTTGTACGCCGTACTGATTAGAGTAATCCCTCTGTAATTTTTCTTGCCTATCCCTCTCTCCTTTCTTATACAGTAACACTAGTAAAC
Organism: Druon quercuslanigerum; assembly: GCA_010014905.2. Classification (NCBI taxonomy): domain Eukaryota; kingdom Metazoa; phylum Arthropoda; class Insecta; order Hymenoptera; family Cynipidae; genus Druon; species Druon quercuslanigerum. The sequence continues at coordinate 10,007 of JAAAKG020064491.1, read as the reverse complement.
CCTCTCTCCACCCTCCTGGGAATCCCTCTCTTCTCCATACATTCTTCATTATCTCCTTCAGCCTCTTCATAACCTCGTTCATACTAAACAGCCATGCTTCTTTCTTTATCCCGTCCAGCCCTGCTATTTGAGACCTTTATAACTCCCCTATCTTCCCTATGTTCCTCTACTCCCATTATCTTCCTTTCGTGAATCTGAGCCCTGACACGATTCTTTGAAAAAATCCCTTAACTCCTCACCCTTTATCTTATCGCTAGTACACACTCTACGCATCCTAAATCTATTTATTATATTCCAAATGTCCCCCTCTGCCTTTATACTTCTCAACTGCTCTTCCAGGTCTTTGCCCTTTTCCTGTTCTTCATTCTTACACATCAATCTAAAATTATTTATCATTTCAACGTACTCCTTCCTTTTCTCCATTCCCTCTTTACCCTTTTTGTACTTTCTTCTCACCTTCCTGTTCATCTTTTTACATTCCCTATCCCACCACGGCCTTACCATTCCTTTCTTATTCGTCTTGAATATCTTCTTTCCCAAACACCCTTTCACTTTCTCCTCCAAATCCTCCCATACCTCTTCCATCGACTCTCCCCTAAATTAAGTGACTTTCCTTGACTGTTTTTGTTTTTGTTGAGATTTGCAATTCAAAACGTATTTTGGGTGTCGTTCGTGCTAGGAGTGATAGTGTATATACTAGGGTGCATCATGCATTGGATTTTAGTTTTTAGTCAGTTCTCGTAGGGAGTTGTGTTTTTATTTCGATTTGAAAATGAACAAAAAAGAAGGAAGGGCGTTTGGAGGATATCTTTTTTTATCTTATTTATTTTTTATTTAATTTCTGAAATGTTAAGTGATCTTGCTCAAAGAGCTCAAGCGCAGCAGTTAGAAGAAGTAAAATTATAACTGCCTATTAACACCTTTTCAGAATTGGTCACTTCCCTCATGCTATACACGCCTCAAATGTGAATATTTTTTGCATGCTTTAAAAAAAAGTATTTGTTCTCTAGAGAGAGGATAAAAATTTTCTATTTGTACACTTATCTAATCAAAATGTTCTATATAAAACATTGGTCATGGCAGATTCACTATTTTTATATATAGAGCATTTTTCAATGCAGGTTCTAAAGCGAATTAAAAAAAGATATTCCCAATTAAGTATCATATTTAAGAGTTCCGTTTTTTTTTTGGGTTGAAGAAAGAAGACACCGTTGGCTTAATGTGTTAAGCTGTTATATCCACACTGGAAAAACAAAACGAATTTGAAAATCACAATTGTCAATATGGGATAATTTAGTGCTTCATTAGTGCTCTAAAGTTACGTGAGAAGAACACTTTAAAAACGAAGCCCTATCACTGAAGAAATAACCTTTTAAAAATGTTTGTTTGACATCAAATACATACATATTTCATCACCAATCACGCTACTACCTAAGCCACGATTATTTACTGCTGTTAAAATAAGTTTTCGAAAATAATAGTTTATAATTTAATTTTTTAATTTTTAATTTAATTTTAATTTATTTATAATAGTTTTTTTTTTTAATAGTTTTTAAATAATAAGATGTTGTCCCAACAGCAATAGATAGGCAAATAACTCGATGAAATCAATTATTTTTCAGAGATTTTAAAATAATAGTAAAGTAATGAAGAAATAAAAATTTATCATATAAAAGGCGTGGGGTGTTTTGTTATATATTTTTATACTGAGTCAAGTTTAAGGCAACAATAAGGCGCATCGTCTTCCTCTTATGCGTAGCTACCGCAAGCGCAGTACCTGTACATGTCAAAGTTAGGGTCACTGGACGGTGCCGCCATCTCCTGCTACACGGTGTGACTGAACGGACTTTAAATCGGGTTGACAAGAGAGGTCTTATATTATTTTTGGGGTTCGTTCTAGAATGCGTCAAAAGCAATTTTCAAGAAAAATTAAAATCATTCTTAGAGCCGTTTTTTTATTTTTGCCTTCGATACTTTATCTAACATATAGGCAGAATAAGCTCTATTTTTTCGTAAAATAGCCCTTGATTGTGCCGCGTGCATACGCGCGTAGGGCGACATTATAAGTCAAAAATCCACTTCATAGTTTAACGTAATTTTAAAATTAATTCTTCTCGTTCTTTTTTTTTCACTTTTTTTACTTCTTATTCACTTCTTCCTTAGACTTACTTTATGCGCCGCTCGTAGCAGTAGAATAAAGTTCTATTTTACTGCCGTTCCGCAAGCAGGAAAAGTGCGGTCATTCTGCCTATAGCAGACAAATGATTTTTAATATTCTTTTTATTATATATCTGGTATAATAAGTTTATTTTTAGATAATTTTTAATGTACCTAACTTTATGCCAACGTGTAAAGTGTGTAAAATATTTGCAGTGTTTTCAAGACTTTCACGATGTTCTTAATTCATGTTTTACCGTTACACTAAATCATAAATATAACATTTATATTGAAAAATTGCATAAAAGTTTTGTAGATTAAGGAATCCGTGTCACATCAAAAATTTATGCAGTAATCTATTATGTAGACTATTTTTTCAAAAAGAAATAGCGAGGTCTTGGATACTATAGAAAAGAGGCAATAGAATTTGTGCATAAAGATTTTAAAAAAAGTAGAACAAATACAAGGTTTAAAAAAGTGATGATAATTTTTCCAATAATTTTTTAAATGCTCTACAAGAATATAATGGTCAATATGTTTAATTTTTATTTTTTTAGCATATTACTTCTAAACTTTATTACTATATAATTGTAGTTAAGGTTTCTTTACGTTGGTACAAAGTTATATACATCAAAAATGATGTAAAAATACACTTATTATAGATGATTTATATAAAAAAGATTAATAATTTAAAAATTTTAAAAAAAATTAATTTTTGTACTTTAAACATGACTCATTTCGAAAAGAAATTCTTCTTTTCAAATTACTTAAAAAAATGATCTCTTAAAAAGGAAAAAATAAGAAACGGCTATCAGAAGGTTTTTAATATTTCTTGGAAATTGTTTCTGAAGCTTCTTAAAATGAAACCCAAAAATAACATAAGAACCCTCTTGTCATCCCCATTTAAAGTTCGTTCAGGCACACCATGGCTATTAAAAAGAATCAGTAAAAACTCTGTCGGGGGGCTCCACCCCCGAATCCCCCATTCCCCGATCACACCTTCCGTTCTGATGCACTTATAAAACATAAGTATGAATAACTTGTGCAAGGTCATTGATTGCTCGCAATCGTTGCTCAACAGATTTTTCTAAAACATAATTCGGTGAAGTAGAAATTACAAAAAACGTCTTGTATTTATTGTAAATAGTATTTAGGCTAAGCGATTTTGCTGTTAAATGAAATTTATGTGACATAGCGGTAACGTAAAGGTTTTTCCATAGTAAGTGTGTACTATTCTATAGTAAATGTACGTACAGTACCCCACCCCTCCTGCCCCAGGCGTGTTACATTTCGCTTGGGCGCAATGATTCGGTGATGTAGGAATTATGGCAAATGGAAATAAATATGGTTAAAAGAATATTGCGCTTAATGGGTCTTTAAAAAAAATGAGAACGTGTCGCGGGACACGCATTGGCAACGAAGTTCCTCGTTACTTCCTCGCATTGAATGACTCACGCACTCCATGTTTTCTCTTTCTCTCTCTGTCTCTCTATCTCTCTCTCTCTCTCGGAGAGAGAGAGAGAGAGAGAGCCGCTAGTGAGAAACAGAGTGCGCGAAAGAACGCGTGTAGTACGTAGTATATTTTTCACCGCAGCGAGTAAGAGAAAGAGAGAGAGAGAGAGACATGGATACTATATAATAGGCCGACCGCTCGAAACTTTCTCCGCTACTACCTCAACCCGTTTCGGCTAGTCTCTCTCTTTCTCTCTCTCTCTCTCGGGGAGAGAGAGAGAGAGAGTGAGCCAGTGGGGCGATGCCGATGAGTCGCGTGAACACTACAGCACGTACACTATAGTGCGCCGCATGACGATTTTTTCCATGACGTCAAAATGAGGTCAAACGGTAATTATGGTACATATAACGTATCGCAAATTAAAATGTAAGCAAATAAATTTGTAAAACGTTTCTGAAGCAAACACATTTAACTGTTATTTAACCATAATTGTTGTTTTCAGATTGGAATCAACAGACGGCAGTGCTCATATTAAACTTGCCCAGCATCTAGATTACGAGAGTAATGTCAATTACACGTTAATTGTAAGAGTTCAGAATAAGTATCAGTTAGCTGCCGAAACAGTTGTTAATATCCGAGTGCTAGATGTAAATGATAATATACCAGTTTTTCGTGAATTGGAAAAAGGTAGTGTTCTGGAAAACGAGCCACCGGGTGTTCCAGTTATGCAAGTTAGAGCTATAGACGCGGATGGAACTTCTGCTCACAACCAGGTATTAAAATATTAAATCATTATCAGCATGAACATGATAATAAATATTTTCAATTTCATCGTAGAAACGAATAATTGTTTTGTAAAAGTTCATCTTCTGTTATGAGTTGCAAGACATTAAATAATTCAGTTGTAATAATAATATAGGATTAAAAAGGATTAATAATAATTATAAATGTGTCCAAAAACAAAATCCCTTCTGGAAATCGGGGCTCAAAGGAAACGTTTTGCATAAAAATAGAAAGTGAAAGCATTTTAGATGAACGCTCTACACTAATTAGCGTTCACAGAAAGAGATAAGTCGATAAATGGTTGTTTCTCCCTGAAGCCGATTTTAGTTTTTTTCAGAGCGTCAACAGTTATCTTTTGTTAGATTGGTAGAAGTTTAGTACATATATTTTACAAATCATGCCTTTTCTTTTCTGAAGGGAAAAATTAGTTTTTTAAATTTCCGAAACAAACAACTTTTTACAATTTGTTGACCGGGCACCGGACGTCTTATCACGGAACAGCTTTGCGCGAGCCCACCTGTGCATATTGTGCGCTGGTAATACAACTACGCACGCGCTATCTCTTCACGTGGAGAGATTTTATTCTTCCAATTGTTCACATTTACGTATATTCAATAGAGTTCCCACAATACTTATAGTCAAGTATTAATTAATATGGAGAGATTTCGGTGGATCCATTTTGCAAAATTCAGTCTCTGGTGTCGGTAATCAGAGTGATCAAACTCCTCAAAATGCGCATCCTCTTCAAATGGATCTCTTCATGAGATGGCACAAAGAACTTTGTGGTTCGTCAACTAGGAGAGAAGCTGAAGGAAATTACAGACAGGCGGGAAATTGGAGATTCCCAATTTCTGAATCAAAAGCAGTGGAAGCAGGAAGTCGATTTCTTGGTCCAAGATTTCATAAAACACCTGGATTTCAACAACTAAGAGAATATATCAAAGAATCAGATCTTAAATCATATGATTTAAGAAATAATACACCATCGACAATCTGAAGAGGATGACAGTTCTGCATCGATCGTATAAGGCACGATCTCAAGACCTAAAAACTTGGAAAAATTTCGAGCAAGCCTTCAGGAAAACATTTATAAGTTCAGAAACTTTGACTGGTAAATGGAGAAGGATGACTCAAAGGTGTCAACGCAAAGGAGAATCCCTAATCTGCTATTTTCTAGAAAAAAGTGGTTTATGCCAAAAAATACAACTTTCTGTAGAAGAGACTAAAGAACAAGTTCTGATAGGGTTATGGTCGAAAGATCTCGCATCCACCCTAACGGCCAAAACACATACGAATTTAGACGACTTATTGAACGAATTACAACATCAAGAAAGACTAATGATACAACCAGGAGAACGAATTCGTAATGTGACTAATTTTACGAAATTCATCGAGAACTCGACAATCGGAAACGAGAAGCACAGAGAATCGAAGGATAAACAGCAGCTAGATGCTGTTACGCCCTAATATGGAAAGGGTGTAACTATTGATCGGTGGGTGGAGAAATCCTGAATTTATCTACGGAACCTAAATTTCCGGGCTAAGGGATCAGGAGTAGGGTAAATGAATTTATTTTACAGAGGAATATGAGAATGAATTAAGTGTTTATTTAATGTATTACGGTTGACTCATAAATGTATATATATATATATACCGTTCACATTAATTGCTCTCGTAGAGGAACCCTTGATCGATACTTATAAATAAAAGGAGCAATGGACTCCGAAGAATCAAACTAAAGAGACTTGAGACTGAATCCCGAGATTATGGGGATGATTTTAAGATTTGACGGGCTACGAAGGTCCGGGACAGATGTATTGCACTGTCTCATTAGAATTAGTACTCTTCTCTCGCACTGATTGAAAGATGCCAGGTCCCTCCTTTTATATAATTTGAGGGAGACAGATTAACCCGTTCACCACCCACTTTAGAGGAAAGGGTGTGATCACTAGGCTAGACGGAAAAATCAGACGTCTCCAGAATTGGACATTATTGAATTGAGGATTGTCGGTGTCCAATCGGATTCCTCACTACACTAATCAATACCTTTTAGTAATTGCGTGTGAAAGCGTATTCCCTTCAATTGGTCATCTTATTGATCCGTGATAGCGCTTTTCCCTCTCCCTTTGTCTATGTCGATATCGTTATCCCGTCATTTCTACCGTTCTCCGAACCAGATTTGTCTTTATAATTGTCAACCTCTTGTCCCTTATAAGTTATACACACAAACATATATTTATAGTCACTGGGTACGTGACAATGCCAAACAAATTGACCCGAAGAAAGTTAATCCCGACAAAATTACGCCGATAAAAAATGAAATGGGAGAACTTAAATGGTACAACTGTAACTTATATGGTCATATCGCAAAAAAACGGTTCGGAACCAGCGAAGGAAATAGAGTAAACAACCTGTAAAAAGAATGGATAGACACGGAGGTACTGCCCCTCAAGTCCGGAGCAAAAACGGTGAGAGATGCTTCAAATTTTAGGCAGCAGTAACACAATTCAAAAATTTTGAAAGGAAGCCACGATCAACGAAATTAAGTTCAAAGCTTTGATTGTCACAGGAAGTTCTGACTGCACAATAAAAGCATCAGCCATTTCGAGATTTGATCGAAAAACAGAAAATATAATTACTGAGCTCAAAGCATTTGGGCCACCAAACTTTAAAGTAGTGTCAACAGCGATTCTAAATGCTGATGTGTCTGTGGATGTTGTTCTAGTGAAAAATATTCCCATCCGTGTTTTTCCGGATGACTGTCAAATCATGGATGTGCTCATTGGCCGGACCTACACAGAACATCCATACGTGGAATATCAGAAAAAGGCAATTCTTTGATCTTTTACAAAGAGTTACTAGCTCCCTTACTCAAGATTGACACGTGCAAGCCCATCGAGACGTCAGCTGTCACCACGGAAGAGGTTAAGTTGCCCCCACACGCTAAAGTTCTCAAAATATACTTTTTTGAAAAATAAATTACCGTATTTAGGATTTACCTTATCAAAATTTTGTTTAGAACCGACACAGTGCAAAGTTGAATAAATTCGGAAATTTCTACGACCTATTGATGTACAGGGAATTTGTAGGATTATTACGAATGTTCAGGAGATTTATACCAACATTTTCTGAAATCCCGCAACAGTCATTTAGACTTTTGAAAAAAGATGTAAAATTCAGACAGAACCGACAAAGAAGAAAATGTTTTTAGAGAATTGATCAACAAAATGTGTAACAAAACCGATTTTGCAAATTTATTATGCGAATTTACCCACGGCATTGCACACTGAGTTGTCCCAACATCAATAAATAGGCAGCTAACTCGATAAAAGCAATCATTTTTCAGAGTCTTTAAAATGATAGTAAAGTGATGAACAACAAAAAATGTATCATATAAAAGCGTGGGGTGTTTTGTTGTATATTCTTATACTGAGTCAAGTTTTATGAATAGCTACTAATGAAATATCTGTAACCATTTATATTTTCTTTTTTAGTCTTTAAATTAACTTATTTTCCAAATATCTTGTTTCAAATTTTTTGTTGATTTTCGAGTGGAAAATTTGCGCGCCTGCTATCTTTCTTTTATATCTAGTAGCCGCTTCTTAGGCTCCCTCTCAGAAAAATTGACAAATCGTTCATCCTGATGATCCTGGTCAAGATAATGGGACAAAGTTATTAAATTATTGTATTGTCATCGGTCCTTGGTGAGTGTGCAAAGTTGCAATGTAATCTTACGTCTTAAAGTGGATGAAAAGAATGTTCAAACATTTCGTTACATTAATAGATGCATACAGGTGAAGCTAATAAAAGCGTATCAAAAAATTACAACTCCGTTGGCAAAACTTCGTTAGTGGATACAAGTTCGAATTAACTCATCATGTCGAAGATAAAACGGCTCACGTTGATGCCCTAAGTAGAGACCCTGTAAGTCCGCCTGAAAATATGGACGAAATTGAAGACCGAGCTACCGTTTTATTTATTGTTGAACCAGACGAAGAAATACTGTTATTTCAATATGTAGAAGAAATGTTACCTGTAATAGGTTGCCAACTTATCAACGGAATTTTATGTAAACGCGAAGATAAAAATAGACTCTACGTTGTACCCGATCGCCTAAGAAAAAGTCTTGTAATACGTTTCCACGATCTTCGAAGCCATACTGAAGTAGACCGAACTTTAGCCAAAATACGCGAATATAATAACAAACTTACTTCTTTCCGTACAGTTAAAGACACAATGCGGAGTCTCTTGTGAGGAATCACCAGTGTAAGATCTGCTACAATTTCTCATTCACCACCACTCCACGTATTATTGATCAAACCTTGATATTTTCCTCTAAAATATGAAGACGAAAATCATGTACATGATATAATGTGCGGCGCCAGCCTATAGTAATATCACAGTAAAAGAGGAAGAATAACGGGCTAAACATCAAGCACATCTTTTCGACCTTAGAAGGCTGTACCGAGGCCACAAAATCCATCTGGTTGTTCTCATATTTGGCTGCCTTGGTGGTATGAAAACATCATTTATCATCTGTGGCTGAAGACTGAACTCCAAGAAACAGTGTCCTACGATGTCATGTCGTTCAAATATCCCACTCTTGCTTACTGTGTAAGGCAGTAGGAGCAGGAGTGGATGATGTAAACGTATCGATGGCGTCGCGACTGTTTGATTTAAGTTTCAGCTCAGTTTCGATCTTTCAGTTATATTACTTTGTAACTTAAACTAATTAGGTAATTTACTTATGTAACTAATTCAAAAGAGATAAAATGCGTGGTATCATACGGTACCGCCAGCAGCCGATGGGTTAATAATCCATGTCATTCATCATCTACATGGAGTTCAGACTAGATAAATTCAGAACAGTGCATTTCGCTAGAGGAGAATTAGGGATCGCAGAGAGAGAAAGGGTGAGAGAGAGAGAGAGAGAGAGACGGCGTGTTTGAGAATAGCCTCGATGCAATGGCTGAGGGCGAGTCATATAAATACCTGGGTATTCTCGAATCTCAGATTAATTAGCATGCGCTAGTTAAAAAAACCCTAACGAATGCCTTCAGCACGAGACTCAAATTGATAGATATGCGTAGAAATCATAAATCACCAAGTGAACCACAGTAGTTCAGTGATTGAAAGAGTAGTTTTACCACGACAGAGGGGCTAGGGTCATGATACCTTGCAAACAAAAACACGTTGCGTACGCGATGGACTTCTCGCGTGGTTTTCGATACGAGTGAGGCGTTAAGAAAGACGACTAAATATGTTTGAGGACAGAATGATTTTGAGGTTTTAATAATATATATTTTTGATAGTTTTATAATTTTTTATAATAAAAAAGGTCTTAAAAAATTATTATTAATTTCGGCCCTATAAGAATAATATTAAATTAAAATTTTTTTAATAACTATGATTTATAATAAATACATATGTATTTCAAAAATCTTGAAACAATTTAAAATAAATTATTAATTTTAGATGTTAATTTTATTTGTCTACTGGCCTGTATCAATATTATTAAAACATTGATAAATCTTAATATTGTGAAAAAATTTCTCTATCTCCGCTGGGATCTGAACCCAGGACCTTCAGATTTCCGGTCTGATGCTCTTACCAA
>JAAAKG020064480.1:0-17661 GCA_010014905.2 Druon quercuslanigerum | reverse complement strand
AAAGCGTAAGGCAAATGTGTCCGAGCGCGTAGCGCGAGGTGAATACACTATCGAGCGCGAAGCGCGAGATGAATAACGAATCGAGCGCGAAGCGCAAAATCCAACAGGTGCGCGCCACGGGCGCGCTCAAAGTTGCGAGCGAAGCGAGCCGCGCGCGAAGCGCGCGACGAGAATGTGCCCGCGAGGCGGGCAGATTTTTTTTAACATACTTATCAAAGGTTCATGTAAAAAGGTCTAATAATGGGTCTTGTTAAATTCAAAAATTTTTCTTACTGTCTTACATAAATATTTCTTTGCACACATCTAAAAAAAGCTAGGTTGTTTAAAAGGACTAAAGATGTCACTAAAATATTTAAAAAAAATGCATTTTCCCTATGCATCTAATCAGTCTGCGGGCTTCTAGTTAAGCACATGATGGCCTGTCAGGCACCACAAGTTTTGGTACATTCAAATCCAAATATTATTTGCACTTTTTGAAAAAACACAACGTTTTTTAAAAGCATGGATACTCAAAAAATGTGTATTCAAAACTAATAATGTTTCACTTGTGATCAAGGCAGTATGAAGCAAGTTTAAACGTCAACTATTTTATATTTATCTCCGCAACGCCAAACGCTTGGCATTGGCCTATCCTGGCCCCGAATAATTTTGTATAAGGAGCGGTTATCACTCGTTACTCATCATTGTTACATAACTTTTAAACAATTATTACGATGCGTGTGAGAAAAAAATAGGTTAATTTTTTGTTTTTTCAATGCAGAACGGAGATGGAGGGTGATGCAGATTACTGTCTCAGCATTTAGATCCAGGTGGAGAAATTTCAAAGAAAGTCTGCAGAAACCTCAAGGAAGAGACAGAGTCGAGCTCCTAATTCGCGGAATACCTGAACTAAAAATTGAAAAATGCCTCAAAGGTGATTGCTGAAAAATATTTTTCAGATGCAATTTAAATTTTATATTACATTTTTCTAGACTTTCTAAAAGATAAAAAAATAACTAGACAGATGCAGGAATCTTCGCAGGTAGTGAAGCTTTCGCCAGTGTGTCTTGGTCTACGTCAGGCTTTCTACGCCAGATATGCAAGATTCACAACCAGTAGGCAGAATTGCGAGATGATTGGGAGTAAATAAAGTCATAAAATTGCATAAGCGCCATTCTTATTTGCATCAGAAACCATTTCTGCCATCACAGGATGTCTATTATAAAGGTCAAAAATTAGACCAGCTCCTAGCAGAACAACGGTAAATCACACCTGTTCCCACGCCTCACGCACATAAGATGGGTGGTCATAGGGTACGATGCTATTACAACGACGCGACAGTCTGGCGAAACCCTCGCGTGTCCTGAGGCTGAGGGCACGAAATGATTCAAGACAATTACTGAAAACAAATGTTTGGGGTGCATTCGTTGCAGCTCCCTTTTAGGCTGTCAAAGAATAACGCAGGTGTCTTAAGGCCCGGCTTAGCGAGGACAGAAACCTCGCGTAGAGCAAAAGGGCAAAAGATGGATTGATCTCGATGTTCAGTATGCATAGAGACTACGAAAGCACGGCCTGTCGAATCCTCCTTTGACTAAAAAGAAAATTTTTTTTAGTAAAACCTGATTTTTTAATTAATATTCTCTAATTATTCACGCACATAAGATGGGTGGTCATAGGGTACGATGCTATTACAACGACGCGACAGTCTGGCGAAACCCTCGCGTGTCCTGAGGCTGAGGGCACGAAATGATTCAAGACAATTACTGAAAACAAATGTTTGGGGTGCATTCGTTGCAGCTCCCTTTTAGGCTGTCAAAGAATAACGCAGGTGTCTTAAGGCCCGGCTTAGCGAGGACAGAAACCTCGCGTAGAGCAAAAGGGCAAAAGATGGATTGATCTCGATGTTCAGTATGCATAGAGACTACGAAAGCACGGCCTGTCGAATCCTCCTTTGACTAAAAAGAAAATTTTTTTTAGTAAAACCTGATTTTTTAATTAATATTCTCTAATTATTCACAAATTCCACAGTCGCGATTATGTGTATCGGCACTACTCCTGATAGAGAATTAAATCTGAAAAAACAACTTTTATTAGAGGATTTTTTATTTTAAAACGAAGATGTGGGTTCACAAAAGCGAAATGTGAAAATTGTAACTTCTGATTCTGATAATTATCGGATTACGATGTGGATACTCTCAATCCAGCTAATTCTTTGACACCTTTCTTAATTTTGAATGTCCAGGATTCTTTTTAGCTTACTTTTTTCTTCTGCAAGTTAAAAGGTGTGCATCTATTAGATGTGCGGCCCTAAATAATTCATTGGGTTAGCTCTGGTGTTTATATCAATTAAAGATCCAATCAAATTTCAAGTTTTCTTCTTTAAAATCTCAATCGTACATTATCGTACATTAATTTTTTTGCATTTCATTCCATTGTTTTGCTTTTTATTTTTTGTTATATGTGTACTGAAAGAAAAATTTGTGGTAAATTTCACATGCATGTACTGGAAGTAATTAACCCATACAAGGCTGGAAATTTTACCATACCTCAGTATGGAAAAATTTCCATAGACGGATCTGAGTTTTCCATACCTTTTTGGTATTTTCCGCATATCCTAGCAGGGGACAATTTCAGTACGTAGGTCGGAGTTTTCCCACAACCTAAATTTTTCTAACTGGTGAATGAAAAACAGAACTGCGATATACACATAAAATATAATTTAAAGTAAATTGTTGTATACAAAGGAACATAGATTCTATGAAAATATATCCATTCACGTATAAATAAAGGTTCCTCGTATTCTTTTCTCTCTTCTGGGCCTTAATGGGGCCTAGTTTTTGGAACGCCCTGCAAAAAGTAAAAAAAGAGTTGTAACATTTGGAAATCATTCAATGTAAAATAATATATTAGAGTTTTCTAACCAACTTCAGAAAAATAAAAAGACCTAGTTGATTTTGGAGATAATTAACACACGCTTTCCTGACCAAGACAGTCAGTCAAACTTTGTTTCAATCATTGCAGAAAACCCTTTTTTAATAATAAACTTACTCTCTTTCCCTCTCTGGTTCTCTTTACGGATGTTCAGAAAACACAAAGAATTTTAACAAGGAACCTTTCTGTAAAACGAATGCATTTTTAATCCCAGAAGACACATTCCCAACAAAACAATTGCATTTTGAAGCGAATAGTTGATATTTTATCAGAAAAAAATTTACATAAAACAAATTGAATTTGTCAAGAAAGGAGAATTTTGAACAAAAAATGGAATGGTTGAATTTCGACCATAAAAGATTTTAATAAGTTAAAACAAATTTTCAAGAAAATAGTTAAACCTCCAAAGAAAAAACATGACTTTTATTTTTAACATGCAAAAATTCTAGCTTACGAGAAAAATTTAAATAAACGCTCTACCATTGCATATTTTTATATTGATAAGGAAAAAATGTGTTAGTCTCAAATATGACGTCTCTAAACTAGATGATTTCTACAGTAAAAAGTAATTTTTATTCACTATTACAATTGTAATATATTTGTAGTTAATTTAAACTTGGAACCTCTTTTTGATTCTATTTCATCTTTATTGACTTTATGAATGTACTAACCTAAGCCTTTATGGATCAATTTTTCTTTTCACTTTTTTTTATATTTTACAGTAATAATGATGACTACATTGACAGCATTAATATATCATTTTTGCCTCTATTAATTTTTAAAGTCAGTTTCTTGGAGAGTAAATCATATCGTTTGATGGATGAGGTTATATGAAACTCTGATACACAAAGAAAAATTTTTCTTTTAATTGCCAATGTCAAAATATGTTCAGGGTATAATTTATTTTTTTTAAATATACACGTTATATTTTAAGACCTTCGAATGATGTATTTATTTACTTTTTACTTCTTTTTTTGCGTATTTTGTATGTTTTTTTCAAGTTTTCTAACTCTAATTGCTATTTACTATGATTATTCATTATATAATTGTTGTATTTTAACTTTATAATTAATTTACAATAAGAATTCTTTACTACAGGCTTAAATAGGGATGGAAACAGATACGATTGTCTAGTTTAGGAAAAATTAATCCTGTTTTTCTTGTTACAGAGTTGAGTTCAGAGTTTGACTGTTTATCTGATAGCGAATCTATTTCTGGCATTTCTATTCCAGAACTTCTTCTCGTCAAAGATACTATTTTCCTAAAAGGGCTCTTTATCTTGCCGAGGCTCATTTTCGTGTCAGGTCCAGGTCTCCTAATGCCACACCTCATTCTCCTGAAAAGTTTCTTTCTCCTGTAGAGCGTGCTATTTGTTTAAGGCCCAGGAATGCTCCTCGCAGGCATAGACCTTTGCGAATACTTACATTTGACTTCAGAGAGATTTGACTACTGCGGCTTTTTCGTAATAGCAATTTGCAACGGCAATTCGAAATTCGGAGATACACTTATTCTGCAGTTAAACCAGTTTCTTTAAAAAGAAAACAATAAAGTCCATGTGCTGATACCAAATTAGGAACAAAAATGATTAGCAACATCTAGTGACATCGTTGCAATTCTTAAAGGAAATACAATCCCTCGTGAAGCTTTACTAGGGAATAATAGTACAATCAAAAATAATTCTGCAGTAGTATGTTTGAGCAACGTGTGAGTCAAGATTCTCCATCCCATTAATTAATTTTAGAAGATCTGCTCGATGCGCGAGTTCATACAAATCGCGTGTCTTGTGGTCCGCATTAAAATAAAGAACACTATACTCCAGATTGCAGTCCCCATGTTTTGAGCCTGCCTACCCTGGTAAAAATAATCGCTACAAATAGTTAGAATCTGTTTATAAGCCTCTAAGATTTCTGTTAGAGTATTAAGCGGATTTAAAGAGGATCGTGGAACTTAATTAGTTATAATATCTTCCTAAGAGGATACTGGCTGCGTACTTACTTTTGCAAAATATTTGGAACGGGATCTACAGGGAACCTATGTAGACATTATAACCTGAAATTACTTTTTTAATATTTCTTTAACTTGATCTAATAAGAATTTAATGGGAACATAATTTTAATGGGATCTAAGTGTCACCTGAGTAGGCCTTAAAAAACGAAATTATTTTCAAGAAATTTTTCTAAAGGGATCTTATGGAAATGTGATTGGATTAGCTTAGTGGAAGAACGAATAAGTATATAATTGCCGTCCAAATAGGATCTAAGGGGATCTTAAAAGAACATTAAAAAACATATTATTATTGGCGGAATTTTTAGAGTAATTTAAGATGCGCGTTTTCTGTGAGAACGAAACGTAAAAAAAAACTGTGAATCTTGCGCTAATTTCTGGGTACCATATCTGACTGTGACCTCCAACTCAGGGTACAAAACGTCACATATTGTCAATTATTTTTACAAGCTTTGCGGTAAAAACAATCGACGAGTTTCGTACAACAACTACGAGCGAGAAGAAACACGATCTCGAAATTCCCTGCAACAACATTGATCCCAGCGTTTTTAGTATGAAATGAGTATATAAAATGTTCTTCTTAAGACGATCTAAGGGGTTTTACAAATTTTCTACGAAATTTCTCTAAGTCATTTAAAAGGCTAAGTTGACTAGGAAAATGACCAATTATATAATTGCCGTCCTAAGAGCACTAAGGGGATCTTAAACAGGCATTATAACACTATATTAGCATTTACAGAGTTTCTCTAAGTGGATCTGAAAGGAACTTCATAGCCTGTTTACTGGGAAACCGACTTAGTATATAGAATGTACATCTTAAGCGGAAATAAGGGGTTCCTAATATTTTGTGCGAAATTTTTCTAAATGGATCGAATAGTCATTTAAAAGGTTTAGTTCATGGGAAAGTGAACTACGTATATAATTGCCGCCTTAAGAGGATCTAATGTAGTCTTAGACGGATATTTAGACACTAAATTATTTTCTACGAAATTTCTTTTGGTTAACCTAAGGTGGATGTAGAAGGGCGTTTACTGGAAACGCAACCAAGTATAGAATCGTGGTCTTAAGAGGATCAAAGTGTTTTTTAGACGGACACTGGAAAACAAAAAATTTTTCACGAAATTTCTCTTAGTGGACATAAGGTCAATGTAAGAGGGCGTTTACGGGAAAAGTGACCAAGGATAGAATTTTCGTCTTAAGATGATTACAGGGAATCGCAGGCGGACACTAATATACAAAATTATTTTTTACGCAATTTCTCTTAGTAGATGTGAGGGAAATGGAGGACGTTGTTTACTGGAAAAGTCAGGGGAGGAGAAAATTGCAGAAAACAACCTTCAGAGTTAAGCCAGGATTTTGAAAGTGAGTTTGAAGACGAATATTTTTCCCTACTCATCGAATGCAATTAATTATCATCGGCATTAAACTAGTATGCACTTACAATCCTCTTGAAATACTCGTAGAACCCGAGTACGTGTCGAATAAGTTCCACTTAGAAACCGTTTAACACACATAAAACGCCAGTAGAATGCGCAGAGAGACCTTCTAAGCTTCCACAAAGCGAGAAAATTCTCTTATGTTCTTTATGATATCCACTTACATACATTATAATTCTCTCGTAAAGCCCGTGCAAACGACTAATCACACTCATTTAGAAACGTTGCAAATACACTTTAAACGCTCATAGAAATCTCATAGAAACCTTTTAAGCTTACAGCAAGTGTGAATAAAAAACGCTTTATCTCGGGTAAGGTTCGATCTAAAAGCTTCCTAAAAACCTTAGAACATCCTTGTAAAATCCGATTATACCCCGAATCAGATCGATTTCGAAACCTTTCAGATACAAATTACACATTCGTTTACTTTTAAGACCCTATAGGATCCACTTAGAAACATCATAAGATTCTAAGGATTCTAAGAGGAATTTTAAGCAGGGTAGAACTGCTGGCCCCCGCAGTTTCTCAAAGGAGCAGGGAGAGAGCAGTTGCGACAGAAGGTCTGCAGTGCGCCAATGGTTAATCAAGCATATTTCACAATAGAATGCATTCAAATTGGAAACGGTTCAAGCGGCCCTGACTCTTTACGTTTCTCTTTAAGTTGGAGAAAGGTGTTTCCAAAACATGAAAGTTGCGCTTTCGATGCACAAGACAACGAAGTCAATGGAAAAATCGAAAAAGGTTTCTGCATCGTATTCTCACTTGAATTGATCATTAATTTGATTCGCTATGAAGACCCTAAGCGTAGCAAATCGTGTTTTAAACCTGGCTAACCATCAACCAACCTAACAAATCGATCACGGGCAAACTCTATCAAAAACAACTAATGCGATTGAGCCGAAATGAGATACGATAAAGTTATTCTTCTGCACAAGAACTTTTAGCCCCGCGTTGAAAACCCTGTACAAACATACTTGCAAACGCTGAGATGGAAAGTCCTACCCCACCGGCCGTAATCTCCAAAAATTGCTCCGTCGGATTTGCACCTCTTCCGATCCATGAATCATGGTCTGTCGGAGCAAAGATCCACTTCTTACTTATATGCAAAAAATGGGGCGATTCGTGGATAGCTTCAAAAGATGAGTCATTTTTCCGAAATCGTATCTAAATGCTGTCAGAAAGATGAGATACATTAGTTGCTAGTGATGGACAACATTTTGAATCATCAAATGGTAACCACTTTTTTTTTAAATAAACCCAATACGCTCCCAATAATTATATTTATAAAATAAAAAATTACCGTTAAATTAAAAAAGAAAATCATGGAATTCGAAATAAAATAATTAAAATGCTGTTTCGATATTATGTTTTTGAATAGCGCCTTGGAGTGGGTTAGTATGTCAAATTCGGCATTTAATTGACAAAAAAGTGAACAAATAAAAACTTTAACCAAGAAATATAAGCTTTTATCATTTGTTAAGAAGAAATCTAATTCATGCAAATTTTTATCTTTATTCCTTATTTGTTTTAGCATCGACATACGTCATCAAACTGCGTCGTTTCATTTCCCCATGATCGGACGCAACGATTGTTGCGATATTCTTAAATACCTTTATAAATAAGGAAATAAAAAGTATGACGAACAGAGCTAATTATGCCTAGTACACTTTTCCATTAGACTCCTTAAAAAGTGAGATTGATAAATAATCAAAAGACAATTGATTTTTATGACTTAAAAGTATTTTTAGAAGTTACTGTGAACATTAACGAAATTTTACTGGAGGCAGGTTGCATCAGATGGATAAAATATATCATTCTAATTATTTTAACATATTTTATAGAATTTTTATTAGTTTTTCAAATCTCAAATAGAACTTTATAGCTGAGAGAGTATAATTTTTTCGTGTGCAAATGATGTCATCGATGAAATGTAAATATCTTAAAAAGACAGCCAAGATGCCTTCTATTATTCAGATAATGACTATATTGTATATGTGAGGTGTAGTCTAATGAATCTACTTTTTCAATTAAATTCTTCATTAATACTGATCGGTCCCATCTAATCATAAATATGATTATTGCTCATGCGCTCATCTTATCTTTGCTGGTCGTCCTCCATTCTGTTGGTAAATATACTATTATAATATACTTATAATTTGAAGTGCTTTATTTAACTTGTACAAAAATCAGAATTTGCGCGATGTAATATGCATTTTGTTCTGCTTTATATTTGTTTATAGTCTTTGTTTAAGTTGGTTTAAAGTATTTGTAGTTTTAGTAAAAAAACGGAAGAATTGCACTAAGTTATAACGATGACAAAAGAGTGCTTATTCCTGGAAGGATCATTACACTTCCATGGGGATATGCCAAAGGAATTTGCAAACCCATGGAATTTAGTCATGTATACTTGTAGTTAATCTCATGTATATAGTGTTTCTATATAGTACTTATATCGTGTTAATAATATTATTATTACTGAATGAGAAAAACAGTGTACATAGTAAGTGAGGCGATAAAAAGCTGGCTTTGTACAGGTGCGAGTGATAAAAATAATGTTTAAACAAAGGATTGAGTGTTGAATACATTATTTTAGATTGTGAGGCACATGCACCGGAAATACAAGTCTCTGAGAATAAAGAGCAGAGAGCAGGAAATAAGTCAAACCTTAATTAGTGCTTTTTATTTAAGTGCACCTGAAAATAATATTTTAAAGTAAATTTGCGTTTAAATGGGCTATTTTCCCAGCCATAGCCCAGGATGGAGAGATAAATATATTTTTATGAGACTAGGGAAACAAACGTTTTTATTTCTATCACTTTCGTATGCATTGATTTCATATCTTGCTACTTTAAACAAATGATAGATGAAATTAGGAACGAAAACTGTGTTTTTCACTTGTATTCCGTCAATTTTTACGATTCTTTAATGTCAGTAAACTGAACATTTTCTTGGTAGGAGACAGTGCTCCTAATTTTAAACAGCAATCCGAATTTGATCAGTATTGGTGAAGGGCGATGAGGCATAAGGCTAATGTGAATGGATTTGACAGGGTGCAATCGACTCGTTATAGATGACTGGTATTTAAATAAGTCAAACCTGGATTTATGGTCAATGTTTGGACTGAGCGTGACATTAAATCCAGAATCTCGAAACTATTCTGCCTCTTTCCAGTTTTTTCTTATTTTTGTCTCTCTCTCTCTCTCTCTCTCTCTCTCTCTCTCTCTGTTTTGTGGCGCTTGAGTGAGCAGAGCATATGCTCCCACAGCTCCTCTCAACAAGTTCCACCACGCGGCATCAATTCTCGTAAACATTAAATGGACTATCACTAAATCCAAATTTGAGTGGATTTCAAATTTCCCTCTCTATGAAAAATAATGAATCGTTCATATACCAATTTACAGATGACGGTCCAAAAAAATTTTGAATCTCTTTATTATCTTCTTCTTTTTCTAAACTTCAGGCCTGGTTTTTTTAACATGAGGGCGCTTTGAGATGTTAACTCAAAAGGCAAATTTTTGACGATGCTGTTGACCAAGCCTCTCGTTCGTCTTACCGACTTGACATTTCGTTTAAGACTAATTGCTTTTCCGCTGTGCTCGATCATATCTATGCAAGAGATACTTTTATGTTTTTTATCCAGATGCAGTCAGAAGCAATACTGAGCAATATTTTGTGGGCCCTCTAACTCTGGAAAGATGTATGCTTTGCTAGCTCTACGAATGCATCCAAATTGACGGAGATTTGACAATATTTACATCTACATAAAATCTTTAAAACAACCAAAGTATGAATTTTTATAAAAAGCCCTTCAATCAGTAGATGACGTTAATTACTATCCTTTCAATAAGAATTCAGAAGTTATAATCCCCATATTTCTAAATACCTTGTACGCGATAATCTTAATTTACTTGTAACATTAAAAGAAATTGAAATGAATCTTTAAAAGTCACAAATAAATTAATTATGAGGGAAAAGCAGACGAGAAAGCAGATGCCAGTAATTTAGAGCGATCGCCTGCTAGTAAAGAGGAAAATAAGTCGAACACGCTTACATCTTTATCAATTAGTGAGGATGCAAACAAGTACCTCATATTGTTAGCCGAATGAAGTAGAGAACTCGATAATGTGTACGTACTAATAAAACTAACACGATATAAATTAATGCTTGAAGATTCTCTGATAATTTTGAGCCAGAACTATGTTTATGTGGGTAATTTGAATTTTTTTTAAAGTAAAGGCTTACTCGAAAAAATATTTAAGAAACTTCCCCAAGAGTCCTCTGTGACTCCCAGGAACATATGAAGTTACAAACAATATATTATTGCAACAAACGCGTATAAAAACATTATAAACTAGATGGAGAAATTTGTGACAGTTAAAGAACTTATCAAAGTTATATAATGAATTAATTCCCGCATGTCCATAAAAAATAAGGATAGACGAAGTAATGGACATCCAAGTTACGCAAACGAAATTATATTATTTATCGAATAAGATTTCGTTTACTGTTAAAATAGTTTTTTAACTGTATAACTTGTGACTCACACAGTTTTTTGACAATTACAGTTTACCTCCTATATGTCATGGTAGAACTACCCTTTCAACCGTTCAATTTTTGTGGTGCATTGGGTTTTTTCGTCATTTCTACGTGGACGATTCTGTTTAAGCTTTCAAGTTAGATGTCAGACCATTTGATAAGCCCGAAGGAAAACGTGAGGACAGGGCTGGCATATGTGTTGATTGCCCCGATTTTATTCGCCGAGTTGAGAAAACTCTTCATAATCCATCTGAATCTCGTAATGAATGCAGTCGTTAAGCTTGTCTTAACTATCGTATGCTGAATACCCTTAGATTCAAGCATACCCCTATATGTATATGATTCGCATACAGCGTTGCCACGATGTCATTTTCGAACTTGTGCTGTAACTCTGCGGTCTCTAATTCCTCAATCTTCTGCATTTATCTAGTTCAAACTCTATGTGAATATCATTGGAAAACTACTTTGTGACATCGACCACTTACTGAAGTTTCTGGGCTAAACTATCGTACAGCTTCAAGTCATCCGTATACTTGATGACCATCCTCATTAGCATGAATTCTAAACTTGTGAGACATGCTGTTTAGTGTTTTGCTTAATGGGTTCGACGCTAAACAGGACTATAGTGTACTGAAAGATTCTAGTTACCCTTCGTTGTACATGGTAAAAATACTTGATTCTTGTACCCCAGAGCCTCATCGAAAGACTTATAAAGTCAACAATGCGTGACAATATTTTCTAGAGTATTAAGACTTCAAGCAAATGATTATGTGGCACGGAAGAAAACGCTTTTTTGTAGTCAATGTATGCAATGTGTAAGTTCTTTTTCTGTTTACGAGCTTGAGTCATGGCAACAGCATATATAGTGCCTAGGGCTTTACAGAATCACGGGTTTTACAACATTCTTTTTGTTCTTCTGAAAGAATATAAATCTCGTCGTAATCAGAATATACCTTATATGCAATGATAGCTGCAAGACGCTTATTAATTGTAGGAAGATAGGGTACCAGTCGAAATTCAGATGGATTTTGAGCGTCTGGTTTTTTTAGGTAACATATACATAGTACCCTGGAGTATCTGTTCATTTTTTCTAAAAAAGCGAGACCTGTAATCAGTTACATTTTCCAATTAAGGGACTTAGGTGTCTTGCTGGTTATTTTGCTGTAGACTTCGTTTGTGATAGCATCTTCTTTCATTTGTCTGAGAGTTTCTATTTTAGCGCCAATATTGATGTATGGTATGATATATCTTCCAATATTAAAGGTGCTAATGTCTGGATGTGCCGAGGGTAGAGCATTTTAGACACATTGTTTATCAGCTTTCTGGTTCTATTTCCTTTTTTATTTTGAGTTGATCGACCCAATTTTCACCTTACTTCGCTGACATCCATATTCAACTTGATGTTTCATGGTGGATCTCGATCCCTTGCTGGGATAAAAACTGCATTTACAGGCCAAGTTCTGCGGCCCAACGTTCTAACGGTTGACACAGCTGCACAATATGCAAGACATTGCACCTCTAACGCAGTTTGTGAGTTGTTCTATTAGTGCACGCAGATTATTTCTGATATTTATTTAGGGCGAAGAATAACTTATTGTTGGTTATGCATATCAGAACTCTATTAAAGCATGACCAAAATTCTTTTTATGGTTCTCATGTGCTCCCTAGTGCTTTGCCACCTCAGCTTAATTAAAAAGTTTTAAGACCAAGAAAACGCTTGCATTATAAAATACGGGAAGTTTCCCAGCGTAATAGTTCTTTTAAGGCCTTATCACGGTTCTCTACTTGTGAAAATTTCTCCCAGTTTCTTCCAGAAAGATTCAATCATCCTTTTCTTGTTACAGACTTGAGTTCACAGTTTGAATGTTTACCTAATGGCGCACCTATCCCTGGCGTTCCTCGGTCCAGAGTTTCTACTTCTTATGACACAGACCATACGCGTGAAAGGGCTTTTTCTCCTGCAAAGCCTCCTATTCGGTCCAGGTCAAGGTCTCCTGTTCTTTCGCATACTCCTTTACGAATATTCATATCTGACTTCAGAGCAATATCACATGTGCGACTAATTCCTCACACCAATCCTCAACGGCGATTCGCAATTCGAAGATACACTTTTCCTGCGGATAAACGACTTTACTTAAGAGGGAGAAATAATCTCCTTGTGCCGATGCCAAATGAAGAAAAAATAGTATTGGCAACATCCACTGGTGATGTCGTTGCAATAGTCGAAGGAAATAGATTTCTTCGTGGAATATTTAATCACGATAGAAAACGGGCGGGAATGAACATGGAAAGCGGCGCAGTATTCGAATTGACCCCAGAATTAATCCGTGAAACTCCACTAGGAACTGAGAGTACAATAAAAAAGAATTTTGAAGTGCTACGTTTGAGACACGTGTGAGCCACAATTGTTTATGCCTTTACTTAATTTTAAAAGATCTACCCGATGTGCGAGTATATACTAATCACGCATGTTTTCCGAATTTGGTTGCATCTAGGACACGCGTCTGTCACATGTTGCATTTCTTGCACTTAGAAATCACTTAAAGTATGTCCGAAACGCAAACATTTCTATATTAGGTTTATCTCTATTTGAAACAAGGTGTACGTTATATGAATTTGTGTAACTACCTAGTTGTTTAATCATTCGTGTATTCCAGAATAAAAAACGAATTTGAGTCATTATTATTTTAATATGTATTTCTTTATTGCATCCTTTCAATTAATCTCGAGCAGGCAGAGAAACCTTCAATAGTGCGAAACAGGGAGTAGTTTTAATCAATGGGGGCAAGTAGGACATTAAAACTAGGCCTGATTTTTTTCCGTTAAATTTGATTATTATTAAAACTCGATTAAATGCATACTTTTCTTCCTTAAAATTCTTCTGTTGTCGGAAGTGAATTACTCTTTCACCAAGAAGTTTTGTAAAATAAAATAATCTATAGATCTATGCTTGATGGTGGACAATAATTCTGAGTAAGCCAAATGTTTAATATTCAGATTCATTAATTACTTAAAATAATGATATAAAATCGATAACTTAAAAATTCATAGAAATAATAGAGAATTATTACGTTCTTGGTGTCACACACAAAATTTTTGTTACACATATTCATTGATAATTGCGTAAAGAAGAGAAACACTATTTGTAGGTTAGCTTTGTACCTTCTAACCCTACATCTTCAAACTGAGTTGCCTACATAGAAAACATAATTCGCCTTTGAAAAGCCAGCCATCGCTCCAATGACCACATTAGCTAAATTCTGGATCCATTTATTTAACAGTGCTTGAAGCATAGGTTCCTCATATGCCCTTGAATCAGAATTTAAAAAGAAGTTTACTTTATTTAGCATTAATATATAAATATTATTACGGCCTAAAAATACATTTTTTTAATTTCTCATGCAGAAGTAGGTGAAAGTGACCAGGTGAAATTCCTAGGCAGCAACTTTGGAGGATTGTGAGCATATTCCTGGACATGAACCTGCACACAAATCTATACAGGTAATATTGATGGTTTCTTTACAGAAAGTCGTCAAAGAAAACCTAACGAAAATTAAATGACCCTGTGTAGGCTGCTTTCAAGAGAGATTTAAGATGCAGATTCATGTACAAGCAATTTTTCAGGATGCTGTGCGTGAGTCCGCGCAGAAACAAGCCAGCGAGGTTTAATAGTGGCTTTGCTCTAGCGATAGAAAGTTCAATCTTCGAGGTAATAGGAAAAACAAAATGTATAGCTGTAAAGGTTTCTTTGTTAATTACCCACAGAACAATCAGTGAGATTACCTGCGCAGGTTCGTGTAAAGGATTGTGTCCAGGACCATGACCAGGATACTACGTAGTAGGAATTTTCAGCTGGGTGGCGAGTCAATTTTTTTTGGAAAGGAACTGTTTTGTATACATATACGTTGATATTGATCATCGGTGTAAAAGGGAAAAACCGATATTTTGGGAACTCTGCTTCCTCTTTCACGAGCACATGCGTTTGGGTTTTTTTTTTATTTTCGGGATACCTAAGCCTTTTTCCAGGAAACTAGCCTACCTCTGCCGTAAATTTAACCGGTAGTCTGTCAGCCGATAAATTTTTTCCGGTTAGTAACGAAATTCCCGTCGAACTGTCGTGAATCTCAAAATATTCCACTGGTGGAAGAGGGTATGACCACCCGCTGGCGTTCAACGTTTCACTTCTTGCAAATATCGCGTTTCCAGGGGAACCTAACCCTATTCAATTGCAAAAAATCTACAATCGCCGGGCACACTATCTGTGGCAACCACGGACGTACAAAACGCTTTCGTTATGGTTTTTCGTCGGTTTTTCCCAAGTCGCAGGTTCAGATACCATTTTCCAACAGGGCATAACATCCAAACGCCCGTCACACACTCTGTGACAACAACCGCCTCACGAAACGTATTAAGCCGCCTGCTGTTTGTGGTGAGCATACTCTTCGCCGTTTTTAATTTTAGACGTGCTTAATGTGTCCTTAGCCCTTTCCAAACCTTTGGCTGACACCGTTATGATCAAATGCAACAACAAATGTTCAGTTAGCTTCGTCCATATCCCTGGAAAGATTAACGAAGATCCGCGGCAATTCCTGGCTTACTGCAAGTGGAACTTCCCTCAGGCACGAAGGAAACCCAGCGTATAGACACTTATAATTAAAAAAAATTCTTCAAGGTCAAGCGCGAGCCTGTTGGGTGAAACTAAAGGGCTCTTGTTTGCCTGGGAAAAATTTAAAGAACAATTGCTGAAGAATTTCAACAGCGTAACAGGTGACAGTCCGCACAGGGTCACACCAGCTCGCCGGTACAGCTTCGATCGATGCTTTCTGGGTGAAGAAACAGGACGGGTTTCACAGGCTATACAAGACGCAATTATTATCTGCTCCACTAACGCGAGAGGTGATTAAAACTATTCATGAACGACGACAAGATCATAAACAAGAATCTCGTCAGGAATTTAAGAAGAGAATGCTCATTTAGGAACAGAACAGGTACATGCGGCTTTTTCGGACGAGAAAGGAAGATTAGATCCACTAATCCCTGAACAGTCATGGAAGGCCTACGTGATTGAGGAAGAAGATGTTAAGGGTGATGGTGCAGCCGCCGGAAAGACGCAAGCAGACATCAAGCAATTCAGAAGGTGCGAAGGTGTTGCAGTGTAGTCTGACCGACATCCTGACAGCCGATCTTCATACCGTAGGTTGGCAAACTCAAAGGATATGGCTGCAGAGGCTTGTCCACTTATTGCAACTCAGCTCTTTGCCCCAGCCAGAATACATCTCACTACATTTAGATGCACCTTGTTGTAAGCCCCTTTTGGTGTGTGATGTTGGTGGTTGTAAAAGGAGGGGGCCCTAAGGCAAAAGGAATTTGACGCGTGTTGCTGGCGTGGCGCGTCAAACCCTGTTCTGTCGTATCTCAGTGAGAGTGGTCAAAAATGGTCCGGAGTGTTGCCGGTGTGTGGACTCTCTGCGTTGCCTGTCCGGCGGGCGTTACTCCTCCCGAGTTAATTGTCAAATCGCGCGCTATTCATGCCCGAAAGTGGAAATCCACGTCACGAGTCAAGCTCATGCTGAGGACATGATGTCCATCGTCATTTTCAGAAGTATGGATCTACCTAGAAGTGCAGGCTTCGTCGGGGAATTTCATCGAGTTTGCGATGTTCGGGAGGAGGCGAGAAGAGTTCGCCGGGACTCAGGATTAGAGTGTCTCCATCGGAATCTGCCAGGGAATGAGAGGAGTCAAGGGTGATAATCGTTAACGGAGTCTTTCCCGGAGTTGGTGGGGCCGATTTTGGTGTACTAGGTTGAGCAGAATCGTAAGCTCCACTAGGGAGAAGGAAGGAGGAGGAGGAGGGACCTGGGAAGACTGGTAGGACTTTTGAAAATTCGGGGAAGTAACGGGGAGTAGTATCTAATCGGCCAGAAGAGGGAGCGGAAGAAGGATGGGAGATGCGGACAAATTTGACCCGACGATGAGGGGGTAAAATTTCTATTAAGCGGATTGTCGGCTTCGAAGGTAGGGAAGAGGAGGAGGATTTGTGTTTTAGGCGGTAGGCGCGGTTAGGGCGGACTCGATTTTTCCTTTTGCCAGTCATGGGTGTGAGAGAGAGGTCAAACGAGAGAGACAAGAGAGCAGAGAGAGCTATCGAAGATCCCTAAATAGGGATAAACCCAACAGCTCTAAAGAGAGAGAGAGAGAAAAGCAGAGCAGGCTATCGAAGATCCCAAATAGGGATAAACCCAACAGCCCGAAAGAGAGAAAAGCAGAGCAGGCTATCGAAGATCCCCAAATAGGGATAAACCCAACAGCCCGAAAGAGAGAGAGAAAAGCAGAGCAGGCTATCGAAGATACCCAAATAGGAATAAACCCAACAGCCCGAAAGAGAGAGAGAGAGAAAAGCAGAGCAGGCTATCGAATATCCCTAAATAGGGATAAACCCAACAGCCCGAAAGAGAGAGAGAGAGACAGATGTGAGAGGATATGGTAGGATGTAAGGTGAGAGAGAGAAATCTGGAATTAATTTCAGATTGCTGCGTTTATTGTTTGGTGTTACAGTGGAAAGACCCAGCTGTAGTGGTTACCAAGATGCAAGTCGACCAAGACGCAAGTCGATCAAGACGCAAGTCGATCAAGACGCAAGTGACCGAACTACAGCGGGCACCGCTATTTAAGTGCTAGCGGCGCGGGAGCTCGAGTGAGAGTGAAGAAGGGAGCGGCTGCTGGCCCGCTGATTGGCCCAGACTCCGGCAATGAAGTCGCAACGGAGAGGTGGGGA
>JAAAKG020064469.1:0-17662 GCA_010014905.2 Druon quercuslanigerum | reverse complement strand
TAATAATTAAATAGATAATAATTTTTTCATAGAAAATTGATCTTATTAGATGAAAAATCATATTTTTGTTTTCCAAGATCCACTATTCCGTTGAATCTCGAATTCTTTTGTTGTTGTAGAAAATTAATTTTTGCAACTAAAAATGTAACTATTCCAAATATTTTTTTTTTTTAATCAAGTACTTGGTATAAATTTAAACTAATTTGTAAAAAAATGCAGTTTTTATGATTTAAAATTCATCATTGTAGTTGAAAAGCTGTATTTTTTGGTTGAAATTCAATATTTTATAGAAGATTTGTCTTCCGGATTGAAAATTGATTAATTTAGTAGAAAATGAAACTACTTAATTGAAAATTAAATTTTTGTTGGAATTTTATTTTTTTGGTTGAATATTTAAATATTTTAGTTGAAAATTTAAGTTAAAATTAAACTCTGCATTTGAAAATTTTACTATTGGCCAAAAAAGTAACTTTTTTTGTAGAAAAATCATATATTTTCGGGTTGAAAATTAGAAATGTTATGTAGATAATTCGTCTTTTTGTTTTCGAAATACAACAGTTTCATTGAAAATTCATGTGTTTTTTTTTGGTTTGTAAATTGGTCTATTTGTTTAAAAATGTAACTGTTTAGTTATATATATTTTTAAAGAAACTATTATTGTTTAAATGTTCATTCTTTTATATTGAAAATTCTAACTTTAGGTTTAAAATTTAATTACCTTGTGGAAAATGCAACTATTTTCATAAAAATTCATATTTTTTTCAAAAATTAAACTACTTGTTAAAATTTGAATTATGTTTTACGAATTAATTTTCGGTTGAAAATTGACATTTTTTTAAACTTAGAATTGAACTATTCTCTTTGAGGTGTAAAATTTATATTTCTTAGTTAAAAATTCAATTATGTGGTTAATAATGAATCTTTTTCACTTAAAATTCGACTTTTTTGGTAGAAAATTAAACTTATTTGTCGTTTCTAGTTAAAACTTAAACTACTTTGTTGAACATTTCTTTATTATTATTATTTTTTTTGTAGAAAATAATCTGTTTTAACTGAAAATGTAGCTATTCCAAATAATTTTTTTTTGTTTGAAAAATCAAGTATTTGGTTTAAATTTTAAATAATTTGTAAAAAAATTAAATTAATTTAAATAATTAATTTTCATTATTTGGGGTTGAAAATTCTACTTTCAGGTTTAAAATTTAATTCTTTTCTTGAAAATGAAACTATCTTGGTAAAGAGCCATATTTTCTTTTAAAAAATTCAACTACTTGGTTGAAATTTGAATTATTAAAATTGATCTAACAAAGTATCATTTGTTAAGAATTTTCCGTTGAAAATTTAATAATTTTTTAAATATTTTTTAGTTAAAAATTTGTCTTTTTTGGTAAAAAAAATTAAGCTTGTAATTAATTGATTTAAACATAACATTTTAATTAATTTTGTTTGAAATTCATTTCTCTATTTGACTTTAACTACTTTGTTGAAATTCTTTTTTTGTAGAAAATTAATTTTTCAACTGAAAATGAATAATTTATCCTTTTGTTTTCAAAATTAAAACAAATTGATTAAAAGTTCATGTATTTTGTTAAAAATTGGTCTTTTTTTATTAAAAATGTAGCTATTTAGTTAAAAATAAAGAAATAAAATATATTTTTTCCGTTGAAAAATATTTTTTTTTACTTAGAATTGAACTTTAAGTTGAAAATTTTTCTTTTTGTAAAGAAAACTAATCTGATTGGTTTAGAAATCAAATTTTTGTTTACGAAGATCAACTATTGGGTTGAATCTTGAACATTTTTGATAACCTTTTTTTTAACTTTTTTTAAGATTCATCATATTGGTTAAAAATTCATCTCTCCAGTTGACACTTTAACTAATTTGTTAAATTATTTTTAAAGAGAATTAATTTTTTTAACTGAAAATGTAACTATACAAAATAATTTTTTTTAATTAAACACTGATAGGTATTTACTAGTATAAAATTCTACTATTTAGTTGAAAAATAAAGTATTTTGATGACAATTTTTATGTTTAATCAGAAGCTTTCTTTGG
This sequence comes from Druon quercuslanigerum, assembly GCA_010014905.2. Classification (NCBI taxonomy): domain Eukaryota; kingdom Metazoa; phylum Arthropoda; class Insecta; order Hymenoptera; family Cynipidae; genus Druon; species Druon quercuslanigerum. Next base: position 15,607 of record JAAAKG020064469.1, on the reverse strand, counting down.
TTGAAAAATGAATTATTTGCTTTAAAGTTGAACTACTTTCTAAAAAATTTTTTTTTTTGGTCGAAGGTTCACAATTTTTGTTAAAAATTGAACTATATGATTGTAAATGACCGTTTCAGTTTAAATTTCACATTTTTAAAGGAAAAATTCAACAATTTGGTAAAAAATTAAACTGATTTGTAGAAAATTCATATTTTTGGATAGAAAGTGAACTATTTTTGCAGAAAATGCATCTATTTGGTTTAAAGAAGAAATACTTTGTAGGAAATTAATTTTTTTATTGAAGATTCATACTTTTAGTTAAAAATTGAAAGATTTAAGTTCAAAATATTATTTATTTGAATACAATATTAAATAATAAAAAAATATTAAATATTTTTAATATTCAAAATATTTGAATTTTCAACCAAAGTACTAAATTTTCGACTAAAATTATGAATCTGAAACTAAAAAAATGAATTTATAACAAGTACTTCAACTTGCGACCAAATTATTGAATTTTCTACTAGATTGTTAAATTTTAGATCTGAAAATACGAATTTTCTACAAAACAGTCAATGAATTTAAAAAATCATCTCTTTTGGTTGAAATTTGATTTTTTAAATAAAGATTGAAATTGTTTACAAATTTAGGATTCATATTTTCGAATATTCATACATTTTTCACCAATAAGGATTAATTTTCTACCAGAAAAGGCAAATTTTCTACTAAAAATGATACATTTTTAATAAAAAATGAAATAGTTTAATTTAATTTACAAATTACTTTCTTTGTTTCAAATTCATATTTTCGAATTAAAAATTCAACTGGATTGTTGAAGGTTCAATAATTTTAAAGAAAATGCATCTATTTGGTTAAAAATTAATCTTTTTACATATTTAAAAATTGAATTATTTGATATCCTTTTTGGATAAAAATGTTACCGTTTGATTGAAAATTAATCTGTTTTGGTTGAGAATTCACCTCATTTTACAAAAAAATTTTCTTTTTTGTTAAATGCAACTGGTAAAGTATTAACTACTATAACTTTTTTCGTTTCACATTCCTATTTTTTTATTGAAAAATACACCTGCTTAGTAGAAAATTAAACTATTCGGTTGAAAATAAACTTTTTTTTATCAAAACTAAAATATTTGGTTAAAGATTTAACTTTTTTTTTTAATAAAAATTAAACTTTCGTAGAAAATTCACTTTTTGGTACAATAAATTATATTTTCGGATTAAAAATTCAGCTGTTTTGTAGATAATTCGTACTTTTGAGTTTATAATTAAATAGTTTAAAAAAAATACATTTTGTTGAATTTATTAAAAATTAATCTTTTTTGGCTGACAATTCAACTAATAGGTTGAAAGTTTAGCTACTTTTTAAAAATTAATTTTTTACCAGATTTATCTCTGGTTGAAAATTAATTTTTTTTCATATTTGATTATTGTTCTTGTTACAAATTAATTTTTTTATCTGAAAATTCAACTGTTTGGTAGAAACTTAATGTATTTTATTAAATATTTGTTTTTTGATTGAGAATTGAATTATTTCGTTAAAATTTTGTGTTTTTTTAATCTAACTAGTTGAAAGTAAGTTTTTTTTGTGTTGAAAATTAATTCTTTTAACTGAAAATTGTACTATTACATTTTTAGTTAAAAAATATCTTTATCTGTTTAAAATTTAACTATTTAATTTAGAATTGCTGGTTTCCTGATTAGAAATTTATGTTTTTGGTTGAGGATTAAATTTTTTTGTTTAGAAAAATCATCTTTTTTGTTGAAAATCCAACTTTATTCTAAAAAGTTCGTCTTCTTGCCTGGAAAATTGAACTCTTTTAGGTTTAATTGTAATCATTTCTTATTGGAAAATTGAACCATTTAGTTAAAAATTTCACTGTTTTGATAAAGTCATTTTTTCATAAGAAATGTAACTGTTTTGTTAAAAATTGATCCCTTTGGATTAAATGTTGTTTCAATTAATATCAATATAATTTAAATTGGGAAATTAATTTAATTTGTATAAATTTATCTACATAATAAATTTTAAAAACTAATATATTTTTATGTTAAACTAATTTTTTTAACTTTAAATTGTTTATTACTGAATTTATTATTGAAAATCTCCATGAAAAACAAAAATATTTATGTTGTTTAAAAAATAGAAAAATTATTTATAAGTATTAACACAACCGTATTTGGAGAAGAGAATTTTTGTACTGATAAGCAGAGAAATGGACACATGAAAATGTGCTGATTCTTATCGATTTTAATTTGATAAGATTAATTGGTGTCTGTGGCAGGCAGGATAACTGGAAAATGAATTTTGTCGTCCAAGATATCGGCAAGAATGTCCAATCGATTAGCAGAGAACGCAAATAGGAACCAGTCGCATTTCGATTATTTTCAAGAATATCAAGAACCCACAACTCTGACGATCAATGAAGAGAATCAGGATGACAGGTAAGAATATATTTTATAAATAAATATTAAAAAAGAAGGTTAAAAAATATACGTTTTATCTTCGGTCAACTGAATTTTCAACCAAGAAGATTAATTTTCTGCCAGAAAAGGCGAATTTTTGACAATTAGCATACATTTTTAACCAAATAGTTGAATCTTTAAATTTCAAAAGATCAGCTTTTGACCAAAAATGGAATATTTAAATTTTTATTGAAAAAAAAACCAAGAATTTTTAATTTATAAAAATATAAATTTTAAATAAAACAGTTAAATTTTCAAGAAAAAAGTGAATTTCCAACCTAACAATTAAATTTTCAGTTGAAACAATTAATTCTTAACATAAAAAGATGAATTTTCTACACAATATTTGAATGAAAATTTTTTAAAGACACATACATTTTCCATTAAGAAAAATTAATTTTCTACCAGAAAAGGCGAATTTTTTACAAATAACATACATTTTTAGCAAAATAGTTGAACTTTTAAACTTGAAAAGATCAACTTTTAACAAAAAATGGAAGTTCAATTTTTATTGAAAACACCAATAATTTTTAATTTATAAAAAAAAAACAATTTTCTACAAAACAATAAAATTTTGCAGAAAAAAATGAATTTTTAACCAAATAATTGAATTTTTATTTAAAAAAAGGAATTCATTAGATAAAAAGATAAATTTTCAACAAAATATTTGAATGGATACTTTAAAAATGATAATATTCAACCAAACTGTTCTATTGTTAACAACAAAAAGTTTTTCCATAAAAGACGAAATTTTCAATAAAATAAATACATTTTTCACCAAAAAGGATTAATTTCCTACTAGAAAGGCGAATTCCTTACAAATAACATAAGATTTTAACCAAACAGTGGGACTTTTAACTTGAAAATATCAACTTTTGACCAAAAATGGAATAGTTTCATTTTTATTGAAAAAGCCAACAATTTGTAATTTATAAAAAAAAATTTTCTACAAAGCAGTTAAATTTTGCAGAAAAAAGTGAATTTTCAACCAAGTAATTAAATTTTTAGTTAAAACAATGAATTCTTTGGATGAAAAGATGAAATTTCAACAAAATATTTGAATGGACACTTTAAAAATGATAATATTCAACCAAACTGTTCTATTGTTAACAAAAAAAAGTTTTTCCATAAAAGACGAAATTTTCAATAAACTAAATACATTTTCCACCAAAAAGGATTAATTTTCTACTAGAAAGGCGAATTCCTTACAAAAAACATAAGATTTTAACCAAACAGTGGGACTTTTAACTTGAAAAGATCAACTTTTGACCAAAAATGGAATAGCTTCATTTTTATTTAAAAAGCCAATAATTTGTAATTTATAAAAAAAAAATTTCTACAAAGCAGTCAAATTTTGCAGAAAAAAGTGAATTTTCAACCAAATAATTAAATTTTTAGTTAAAAAAATGAATACTTTAGATGAAAAGATAAATTTTCAACAAAATATTTGAATGGACACTTTAAAAATGATAATATTCAACCAAACTGTTCTATTGTTAACAAAAAAAAGTTTTTCCATAAAAGACGAAATTTTCAATAAACTAAATACATTTTCCACCAAAAAGGATTAATTTTCTACTAGAAAGGCGAATTCCTTACAAATAACATAAGATTTTAACCAAACAGTGGGACTTTTAACTTGAAAAGATCAACTTTTGACCAAAAATGGAATAGTTTCATTTTTATTGAAAAAGCCAATAATTTGTAATTTATAAAAAAAAAAATTTCTACAAAGCAGTCAAATTTTGCAGAAAAAAGTGAATTTTTAACCAAATAATTGAATTTTTATTTAAAAAAAGGAATTCATTAGATAAAAAGATAAATTTTCAACAAAATATTTGAATGGACACTTTAAAAATGATAATATTTAACCAAACTGTTCTATTGTTAAGAAAAAAACTTATCCCTAATATACGGACTTTTCAGTAAAATAAATACATTTTCGACTAAAAAGGATTAATTTTCTACTAGAAAAGGCTATTTTTTTACATTTCATTCATTCATTTTTATTAAAAAAAACCAATAATTTTTAATTTATTAAAAAAAACAATTTTCTAGAAAAAGTGGAATTTTCAACGAAATATTTGAAACGACATTTAAATAATGGTAATATTTAACCAAACTGTTCTATTGTTAACAAAAAAAAATTTCCATAAAAGGCAGAATTTAAAAAAAAAATACATACATTTTCCACTAAAAAAGGAATAATTATCTACCAAAAAATGCGAATTTTTTACAAATGATATACATTTTTAAAATTAATTTTTTTAAACTTGAAAAAATCAACTTTTGACCAAAAATGGAAGTTAAATTTTTATTGAAAAAACAAATAATTTTTAATTCATAAAAAGACAAATTTTTCTTTAAAACAGTTAATTTTTCAAGAAAAAACTGAATTTGTAAACGAATAATTAAATTTTTAGGCGAAACAATGAATTCCTTAGATTAAAAATGAATTTTCAACACAATATTTGAATGGAGATTAAAAAAATGTTAATATTCAACCAAAGTTCTCCATTGATAAAAAAAATGTAACTCTAAAATACGGAATTTTCAATAAAATAAATACATTTTCCACTAAAAAGGATTAATTTTCTACCAGAAAAGGCCAATTTTTGACAAATAACATACATTTTTAGCAAAACAGTTGAACTTTTAAACTTGAAAAGATCAACTTTTTACCAAAAAATGAATAGTTTCATTTTTATTAAAAAAAAACAATAATTTTTAATTTATAAAAAAACAAATTTTCTAGAAAACAGTTAAATTTTCCAGAAAAAGAGGAATTTTCAACAAAATATTTGAATGGACATTTAAATAATGTTAATATTCAACCAAACTATTCTATTGTTAACAAAAAAAAGTTTTTCCATAAAAGGCAGAATTTTCAAAAAAACACATACATTTTCCACTAAAAAGGATTAATTTTCTACCAAAAAATGCGAATTTTTTACGAATAATATACATTTTTAAAATTAATTTTTTTAAACTCAAAAAATCAACTTTTGACCAAAAATGGAAGTCAAATTTTTATTGAAAAACCCAATAATTTTTAATTTATAAAAAGTCAAATTTTTCTATAAAACAGTTAATTTTTCAAGAAAAAACTGAATTTGTAACTGAAAATTAAATTTTTAGGTGAAACAATGAATTCTTTAGATAAAAAGATAAATTTTTAATAAAATAAATACATTTTCCTCTAAAAAGGATTAATTTTCTACCAGAAAAAGCGATTTTTTTACAAATAACATAAATTTTTAACAATAATTTTTTTAAACTTGAAGAGATCAAATTTGACCAAAAATTAAAGTTAAATTTTTATTTAAAAAAAAAATAATTTTTAATTTATAAAAAAAAACAAATTTTCTACATAACAGTTAATTTTTCAAGAAAAAAGTGAATTTTTTTAACATAATAATTAAGTTTTCAGTTGAAACAATGCATTCTTAACATAAATAGTTGAATTTTTAACAAAATATTTGAATGGTCATTTAAAAAGTGTAAATATTTAAACAAACTCTTCCATTGTTAACAAAAAAAAAGTTTTCCCCGCAAATACGGAATTTTCAATCAAATAAATACATTTTCCACTAAAAAGGAATAATTTTTTACCAGAAAAAAGCCAATTTTTGACAAATAACATACATTTTTAACATTAATTTTTTGTTAACCTAAAAAGATCAACTCTTGACCAAAAATGTAATAGTTATATTTTTATTGAAAAAGAAAATAAATTTTAATTTATAAAAGAACAAATTTTCTACAAAACAGTTAAATTTTCAAGAAAAAAGTGAATTTTTAACCAAATAATTAAGTTTTTAGTTAAAACAATGAATTCTTTATATAAAAATATGAATTTTACACAAAATATTTGAATGGACATTCAAAAAATTTTATTATTTAACAAAAATTCTCCATTGCTAACAAAAAAAAATGTTTTTACCTAAAAGACGGAATTTTCAATAAAACACATACATTTTGTATTAAAAAGGTTTTATTTTCTACCAGTAAAGGCGAATTTTTGACAAATAATAGACATTTTCAACCAAATAGTTAAATTCTTATAGAAAAAATCATTAATTTTTAATTTAGAAAAAAACAAATTTTCTGTAAAACAGTTATTTTTCAAGAAAAAAGTGAATTTTTAATCAAATAATTAAATTTTCACTTGAAACAATTAATTTTGAAAATAAAGAGATGAATTTTCATCAAAATATTTTAATGGACATTTAAAAAGTGTTAATATTCAACTAAACTGTTCCATTGTTAACAAAAAAAGTTTTTCCATAAAAGATGGAATTTTCTATAAAACGCATACATTTTCCACTAAAATGGATTAATTTTCTACCAAAAAAGGCTAATTTTTTACAAATAACATACATTTTTAACCAAATAGTGGAATCTTTAAATTTTAAAAGATCAGCTTTTGACCAAAAATGGAATATTAAAATTTTTATTGAAAAAACAAATAATTTTTAATTTATAAAAAAAAACAATTTTCTACAAAACAGTTAATTCTTCATGAAAGAAAGTAAATTTTTAAAAAACTAATTGAATTTTTAGTTAAAACAAAAAAAAGATAAAAAGAAATAATCTTTAGATAAAAAGATGAATTTTCAACAAAATATTTAAATGGACATTTAAAAAATGTTGATATTCAACCAAACTGTTCCATTGTTAGCAAAACAAAAGTTTTTTCTCTAAAAGACGGAATTTTCAATAAAATAAATAAATTTTCCACTAAAAAGGATTAATTTTCTACCAGAAAAGGCCAATTTTTGACAAATAACATACATTTTTAGCAAAATAGTTGAACTTTTAAACTTGAAAAGATCAACTTTTAACAAAAAATGGAAGTTCAATTTTGATTGAAAACACCAATAATTTTTAATTAAAAAAAAGAAATTTTCTACAAAACAGTTAATTTTTCTAGAAAAAAGTTAATTTTTAACCAAATAATTAAATTTTTAGTTGAAACAATGAATTCTTCAGATAAAAAGATGAATTTTACACAAAAAATTTTAGAAAGGACCAATTTTGACCAAAAATGGAAGTCAAATTTTTATTGACAAAAATAAATAATTTTTAATTTATAAAAAAATAAATTTTCTACAAAACAGTTAATTTTTGAAGAAAAAAGTGATTTTTTAACAAAATAATTAAATTTTCACTTGAAACAATTAATTTTGAAAATAAAAAGATGAATTTTCATCAAAATATTTTAATGGACATTTAAAAAGTGTTAATATTCAACTAAACTGTTCCATTGTTAACAAAAAAAGTTTTTGAATAAAAGATGGAATTTTCTATAAAAAGGAATACATTTTCCACTAAAATGGATTAATTTTCTACCAAAAAAGGCTTATATTTGACAAATAACATACATTTTTAACCTAATAGTTGAATCTTTAAACTTATTGAAAAGATCAGCTTTTGACCGAAAGTGGAATAGTTAATTTTTTATTGCAAAAGCCAATAATTTTTAATTTATGAAAAAACAAATTTTCTACAAAACAGTTAATTATTCAAGAAAAAAGGGAATTTTTAACCAAATAATTAAAATTTTAGTTGAAACAATAAATTCTTTAGATAAAAAGATGAATTTGCAGCAAAATATTTGAATGGACATTAAAAAAAAATTCTACCAGAAAAGGCATATTTTCTACTAAAAATGATAACTTTTTGATAAAAAATGAAACAGTTTAATTTTGATCTAAAAAAAACGAAATTTGAACTGAAGGCGAAGCGAATCTTTAACTAAAAAATTAATTTTTTAACAAAGTGGTTTAACTTTCTATCCAATAGTTGAGTTTTCTACCAGACTATTTAATTTTAGAGCCGAAACTACAGGATTTTTACAAAGCAGTTAAATTTTTAACCAAAGGATTGCATTGTTAACCAAAAAAATTAATTTTCTACTCAAAAAGGTGAATTTTCAAGCGAAAAGACGAATTTTTCACAAAATAAATGAACTTTTTTCTAAAAATTAGAAATTTTCAATTAAAAACGAAATAATTTCAATTTATTTTTGGAAAAATTAATCACTTGGTTTAAATTTGAATTACTTTGAAAAAATTGTGATTTTTTTGTATTGTTTAAAATACATCAACTTAGTAGAAAAGGAAACAGTTGAATTAAAAAATAACTTTTTATTGGAAATACAACTGTTAAGCTGAAAAATAAAATTATTTATTTAAAAAATTAACTATGTATTTGGTAGAAAATTAACTTTTTTGCAGAAAACAAATATTTTTGGGTTGAAAATTCAAATCTTTTGCAGATAATTCGTCTTATTGGCTTCAAAATACAACATTTTTGTTTATAAAAAATATTTATTCCTTAAGATTCACTTTATTGGTTGAATATATAACTATTTTGTTGAAAATTTTTTTGTTTTTTTTTACAAATTAATTTTGTTTTATCATAACATTTAACTATTCTATTTTTTCTATTTATTTATTATTATTATTTATCCTTAAATGTTGTAAACTTCTGTTAAATAGAAAAAGATTCTGAAAAAATTTCTAGATAATTTTTTGACACATGCGAAATCTTAAAAAATCTTTTTGAATTTTTTCAAGAAACTTTGGAAATTAAATAAAAAAAAACTTCAAAAATAATTAGTTATTCGAAATTTTCGTTTTGTATTAAAAATTATTTCTCCCTTCAAATTATAATTTGTCTAGAATTTTTTTTTTACTTTAAAATCTTTTTTGTTGTAAATACAACAATAATGTTCAAAAGTTGTCTTTATGGTTTAAAAAATCATCTTTTTGGTTGAAATTTGATTTTTCAAATAAAAATTGCAATTATTTGGTTTGAAATTAAAATATTTTTTTGTTTGAGGATTAAACCATTTGGTTAAAAATTGGTCTCTTTAGATGAACATTGTTAAAAAAATTGATTTGCTACCCAAAAAGGCGAATTTATAACAATATACACAAAATTTTAACATATTAGTTTTCTTTTCTACCAAAAAGATGAATTCTCAAAAAAATACTTAAATTTTCTACTAAAAATAATAAAATTTCAAAAGTTATATTTTCATTTAAAAAAATTAATTTTAAAACAAAAAATATTTTAATTCCAACAAAATATTTAAATTTTTAATCAAAGAAATGAATTTTTGATTAAAAGTATGAATCTGAAACTTAAAAAAATGAATTTTTAAAAAGTTGTTCAACTTCCGAACAAATAATTGAATTTTCTACTAAATTGTTAAATTTTAGATCCAAAAATACGAATTTTCTACAAAATAGTGAAATTTTTAAGAAAAAAGCTTATTTTTAACTAAAAGGATTAATTTTAGACAAAAAAAACAACAATTCTTAACAACATTAATTATTTTTTCTACAAAAATTATAAATTACCAACCAAACAAGGAAATAGCTCAATTAAAAAAAAAATTATTTTACAAGATTTAAAAAAACTAATTCTCAACCACAAGCAAAACGAATATTCAACTAAAAAAATTAATTTTTAACAAAGTAGTTAAATTTTTGACTAAATAGTGAAATTTCTATTTAAAACAATTAATTGTCAAAATCTTATGGCTGATGTTTCCACAACAAAAAAATCAATTAAAAATTTTTTAAAACAGTTAATTTTAACCAATAAAGATTTTTCTGTTAATAGTTATCAATATTGAACCAAAAATGAAATACTTAAATTTTTATTATAAAAAACTAATTTTCAACCAAACGCTGAATCAATCTTCATATAGAAAAATTTATTTTCAACAAAGTAATTCAACTTCCGAGCAAATAGATTAAATTTTACAAATTTTTTATAATCGTGAATAGCGATTCTTTGGTTTATGATTAATTTTTTTAGCTAAAAATGTAACTGATTTTTTTTGAAATTGGTTTTTTTTATAGATATTTAATCTTTTCGGTAGCAAATTTATGTTTGCTTGAAAAATTTATCCTCCTTGTTTAAAATTGATTTTATTTTCTTAAATAATTATTTCACTAACTAATTATTTTTATTTGAAAATTGATCCATTTTGTGGAAAATTATTTTTTTCAGAAAATTAACATTTAACGTAGAAATTTTACTTCTTTGGTTGAAAATTATTATTTTGGTTTCAAAATTAATTTTATAACTACAAATTTAACCAATTCATTTTCGACGAATTTTGTTTTATAGACATTTAATCGTGTTGATAGAAAATTCATCTGTTGGGTTCAAAATTTGACTATATCGTTAAAAAATTGTATTTTTCTTTGTAGAAAAAAATTTTTCTTTTTTCAATTGGTTGAAAGTTAAGCATTTTTATGAAAAATTAATTTTTTTGGTTAAAGAGATTCATCATTTTGATTGCAAATTTACCTTTTACAGTTTGATATTAAACTTTTGAGTTGAAAATTAAACTATTTTATTAATCATTATTCTTTCTTTGCATAAAATTGTTCCTTATTTTTTTAAATTACCCTTTTTAGTTAAATATTCTTATTTTTTTGTAAAATTTTTGTTTGGTTAATTAAACGTTTTGGTTGAAAATTCAACTATTAGGTTAAAACTTTATTAAAAATTAAAATATTTGGTCAAAAATTCATGTATTTTATTAAAAATTATCCTTTTTTGGTAGAAAATATAGAAAATATTTTGTTAGAAAATTAATTATTTTAACTAAAAATGTCAATAATTTTTGTTATCCACATGTAATCTTTTTGGTACAAATATTATGTTTGCTTGTAAATTTAACTTTCTTGTTGAAAATTGATTTTATTTTTTTTTTTTAATTATTTCACTAGCAGAAAATTAAACTATTCTATTTTTTGTTTGAAATTGATCTTTTTTATTTGAAAATTGATCCATTTTGTTGAAACTTTTTTTTTAGTAAATTAACCTTTAAGGTAGAAATTTCACTTCCTTGGTTAAAAATTATTATTTTCGTTTAAAAATTAATTTTATAACAACAAATTTAACTAATTCATTTTTCGACGAATTTTTTTTTATAGACATTTAATTTTTTTGATAGAAAATTCATCTGTTGGGTTCAAAATTTAACTATATCGTTAAAAATTCGTGTATTTTTTTAAAAATTCGTATTTTCTTTTGTAGAAAAACATTTTTCTTCTTTTAAAATTCAACCGATTTTTTGAAAGTTAAGCTTTTTTTATGAAAAATTGATTTTTTTGGTTAAAGAGATTCATCATTTTGATTGCAAATTTACCTTTTATAGTTTTATATTAAACTTTTTAGTCAAAAATTTAAATATTTTATTAGACATTATTCTTTTTTATTTAAAATTGTTCCTTATGTTTGAAAATTAACCTTTTAAGTTAAAAATTCTTATTTATTTTTGTAAAGTTTTTGTTTAGCTAATTAAGCTTTTTCGTTGAAAATTCAACTATAAGTTAAAAATTTATTAAAAAATAAAATATTTGGTCGAAAATTCATGTATTTTATTAAAAATTATCCTTTTTGGTAAAAAAGGCATCTTTATGCTTAAAGTTCATTTTCTTGCATAAAAATTAGTTTTTTTAGAAAATTAATTATTTTAACTAAAAATTTTAATAATTTTTTTTTATACATTTAATTTTTTTTGGTAGAAAATTTATTTTTGCTTGAAAATTTAACTTTCTTGTTGACAATTCATTTTATTTTCTTAAAAAATTATTTCACTAACAGAAAATTAAACTATTAAATTTTTTGTTTGAAATTGATCTTTTTTAGTTGAAAATTCATTCATTTTGTTGAACATTATTTTTGTTCCAAGAAAATTAACTTTTTTGGTATATATTTCACATCTTCCGTTGAAAATTATTATTTTGGTTTGAAAATTAATTTTATTAGTAGAAATTTAACTAATTCATTTTTCGACGATTTTTTTTTATAGACATTTAATTTTTTTGGTAATTATCTAACATAAAATTAAACTATTTCATTTTTTGTTAAAAATTTATCATTTTTTTTTAAAATCATCTGTTTTGTTAAAAATGGTATTTTTTTGGTTGAAGATTCAACTATTTGGCTAAAAGTCTATTAAAAATTAAAATTTTAGTTTGAAAATTCATGTATATTGTTAAAGATTCTTCTTTTCTTGTAGAAAATTCAACAACTTATTTGAAACTTGTACTGCTTTGTTAAAAAAATTTTTTTTTTGGTCGAAGATTTATCTTCCTGGTGGCAAATTGAAATATTTCGTTAAAAATTCGATTCTGTTTTTATTAAAAATTAACTTTTTCAACTGAAGATTTAACCATTACATTTATAGTTAAAAAAATTTATAATTTTTGTAAAACATTGAACTATTTGGGGAATAATTTATCTTTTTTAGTTGAAAATTTAACTATTAGGTTAAAACTTTATTAAAAATTAAAATATTTGGTCAAAATTTATGTATTTTATTAAAAATTATTCTTTTTTGGTACAGAATACATCTTTATGGTTAAAGTTCATTTTCTTGGTTAAAAATTAGTTTTTTGTTAGTAAATTAATTTTTTTAACTAAAAATTAAAAAAAAGTTTTATCCACATTTAATCTTTTTGGTAAAAATTGTATACGGTTTTATGTATACTATTGTATACTATTCTATTTTTTGTTAAAAATTTTTCTTTTTTTATTTGAAAATTCATCTGTTATGTTAAAAATGGTATTTTTTGGTTGAAGATTCAACTATTAGGCTAAAAATTCTATTAAAAATTAAAATATTAGTTAAATATTGTTAAAGATTCATCTTTTCTGGTAAAAAATTTAACAACTTCTTGTTGTACTACTTTGTTAAATTTTTTTTTTTTTTTGGTTGAAGATTTATCTTCCTGGTGGAAAATTGAACTATTTCGTTAAAAATACGATTCCTCTTTTATTGGAAATTAACTTTTTCAACTGTTGATTTAACCATTACATTTATAGTTAAAAATTTATATTTTTTTATAAAAAATTGAACTATTTGTTTAAAATTCCTGTTTTTTAGAAAAAAATCCTTTATTTTTTAAATTAATCTTTTTGCCTGTGTATTCAGGTATTCTATTAAAAACTCGTATTTTTTGTTTTAATTTAACTGGCAGAAAATTAATTGTTTTGTTAAATATTTATTATTTAAACTGGAATTGTATTATTCTATTTTTTTTGAAAAATTAACTTTTTTATGTAAAAACAGATGTTTTATTGTTGAAAACCTATAATTTTTAGTTTTCAATCAATCATTTTGGTAGAAAATTAAACTATTTTGTTACAAAATCCAACTATTTAAAATTTAAATTGTTGCTTAAAAATTTAAATTTTTTCATAAAAATTAAACTTTTTTGTTGAAGATTCAAAGTTTCGGGTACAAAGTTTCAAATTCTTTTGTGAAAAATTAATGTATTTTATTAAAAATGCCATCTTTTTAAATAAAAAATAAATTTTTTTTAAGAAAACGTATTTTAGTTGAGGATTCAACTGTTTTGCTAAAAATTAGTTTTTTTGTTAAAAATAATGGTTTAAACTGAAAATCTAACTATTCTCTTTTTTCGTTATAAATTCATCTTTCTTGACTAAAAATTACATTCTCGGTGAAAATTCATCTTTGTACGTTCAAAATTCCACTATTTTAAAAAAAATTTATTCATTCTCTTGAAAATTCAACTATTTTTTCAAAACCTTCTTTAATCTAAAATATTTTTAAGAAGTTTATGGACGATCCATTTATTTGGTTAAAAACTCGTATTTTTAGTCAGAAATTCAATTGCTTTGGTAAAAAATTCATATTTTTTAATTGTAAATTCGACTTTTTTTCAAAAATTATGCTTTATGACTTAAAAAAGCAAGATTTTTATAGATTTAATTTTTATAGATTGAAAAATCATTATTTGTTGAAAATTTGTATTTTTTCTTCAATTTAACATTTCTTTATTGAAATTAATAAAATTTCTTTTAGTGGGAATATCAACTATAACACTTTTTAATAAAAATTGAATTTTTTAATTTTAAAAATTATTGATTAATAATTAATAATGAATTTATTATTATTATTATTATTATTATTATTATTATTATTATTAATTATTAATTGATAAAGACTGCAGAAGTAATTAGCCTATAGTAAATAATTATTTTTGTTAATTATCAAACAATTCCGAGTTTATTAGTAGATAAAAGTAGGATTAAATAAAAAAATAAAAAAATAATTAATTTTTTATTTTATTTTCAGGCGTAAGAGACAGAAGGAAATGCATCTTTGGGATGTATTCAAACAATTCCCTTCACGTCCCAAAAGTGGCTCAATGGTTGACAACCGAGGCTATGAAATTTTATTGCAATTCTTGAAAGTTTGTGTCTATTTTGTTCTTTTTTTAACTGTATTGTGCTGCAGTGTGGTCTCAAAAGGAGCGATTCTTTTTGCAACTTCTAATATTAATTCTCATTACACTCCCTTCTGTGATGCTGATTCTGGTAATTCATTAAAATATTTGTTTATTCATTAAAATATTTATTTATTAAAGTATTTATTTATTCATAAATTCATTCAACTCAGGGTTGCTGAAAGACCTGAGAAAGCTAAAAAAGTCATGCAATTTTTAAAAAGTTATTAAAACCTGGAAGTCACGAAAATTTAAAAAAAAACTGGATTTTAAAAATTTCAAACCTGCATCAAATTCTTCAGAATTATTTCAGTACTTCACGGCGAATATTAAACCTGCGAATTTATATGAATTAATTTTTTTACTGATAAAAATAATATGATAATAATTTCAGATGGTTTCTACATTTTATTGTAATATTAGTTAAAATTTTTTCGTCTTAAATAATTATTGAAAAAACTTGTACATTAAGAATTATTTAAAACTTAACCATTATTTTTGGATCGTATATTTTTATATTTAAAAAAAATGGTATTTAAATATAATAAATTGTGCATAGACATTTGTAATTTGGACAGAAAAGTTTTTGGCAATTGAAAATGGCAAATTTTAATTATTTTTTGTAGAAAATTGTAATTTTCATCAAGAACCTATTAAAAATTATGAAAAACTAAAGCTACATTTTAGAGTCCTAAACTTTTTTATTTATTTTCCGGAGATAATTATAATTTTCTTTAAATTTGAGAATTTTTTTTTTTTTGTAGAAATTCGTACTTTTCATCAAGAACCTATTGAAAATTATGAAAAACTAAAGCTACATTTTGGAGTCCTAAATTTTTATATATTTTTTT
>JAAAKG020064468.1:0-41632 GCA_010014905.2 Druon quercuslanigerum | reverse complement strand
AAATCGAGCGCGAAGCGCAAGTGCCTCGATGAGAATGTCTACCTGAAAGCCTACAGAGCTTTGAGAAATTTAATGTTCACACCGAATTTCTTGCATAATTTAAAATATAAAGATATTGTAGATACATACAAATATGGTATTTAAAAGACGTTTCTGATAAAGTATCAATCAATTCTGCACAATTAGTAAAATACATAATTGGGAAAACATTCCGGGCACAACGTATAAATATTCGAGCGCGAAGCGCGAGGCTAATACATTATCGAGCGCGAAGCGTGAGACCCAACATACGCGCGCCATAGGCGCGCTCAAACTTGCGAGCGAAGGCCATTTTAATAATTTTCTTTTCGGATTAAGAGTATCTCAAAACATGGGGTTCCGTTAAAAAACTGTGGTATCAAATTTCGGAAAATTTTAATACTTTCTCTATCATAATTATGCTAATGTAAAAATTATCTAAAAGAGAAAGTAAAGAAAGGGCAAAGGGCAAAAGAATTTAGAAGATTCTAAATCAAAATGTTTTAATTTGGTAAGATAAAAAATTAAAAGTTAAATTAACATTAGAGTTAATTCAAGATCTATTCAGTAAAATGGGAGAGAATCCTAAATAATTTTAATCTTTAAAAGATTTCTGGAAATGTAGATTTTTCAAAGTTCAAAAATTAATTTTAGGCATTTATGTCGTGTTATATGGATTAGAAACATTTACAAACTCAAAGCCTTCACAAAATATTTTGTCCTTTCATCATCTTGATCAGTGCTTTGTGGGAATCGAAACGCAAGCAACCAGGGCCACCTACTAAAAATTCTAAGAATGCAGATACACCTGTTTCGCGGTTTATTCAAAGTTTCGATCAGTTTTAAAGCTGCTTACAACGCCCTCATCGATACCAGAACAAGGCATTCAATAAACGTTGCTTGATAAAATAATTTTTCGACACGCGGTAGATATCGGGGCCCTACAAACTTAGAATAATTGTTTTGTGCGTTTCACGGCCGTTGGAACACGTAGAATTTTACTGTATTCAGATAAATGTTGTCACTTGCTCGATAAGAATAAAAAACAAAGGCGATAAGAATCAAGTATTCGGGGACCTTTCTGCTTTATTCTTCCCAAAGTAGTCTCTTCAGGGATAATCAAGACACGATATATGACACTATTGTCTAATAAAATAACAGGATTTTTATCAGATACATAGTTATTAAAATTCTTGATTAGCTTACAAATCAGTTTGTCTTATAATTAAAAAAAATTAGCGTCGTTTATAACCTGGTCTTCGCCGTAATGGTCATCCTTGATTCTATTGGTGAATATAATAGTATGATGTATATGAAATTTTCAAAACTTTTTTAAGCTCTCCGCAGTTAACTATTCCTGCGTGGCAATCTTTTTTCTGTTATATAAAATTCAATAGAGCCAGTTTCTCAAATTTTACTCGATTAGTACAATTAATCGTTCACTATTCTATAACTTTTGCTTTTGATGTATTTTAGCATATTATAGAATGATTACTTCATACCCACATTTCGGTCGTTACGAAATAATGAACAGGAATATATCCAATCGCCCGCTCATATATAACCCAAAAACATGCAACTGATTCTAATGCCACAAAATGGGATGACATTGAGGTTTTAGATAAGGAACACAACTATCGTAAACAATCTTTTTCTAAAATAATTTTTAATAAAAGAAAAGGAACTAAATGCCTGAAACTTCTTTCAGATTTAAAAGTTTGCCCTCATAGATATATTTTAATAAAAACCTGTTGTTAAAAATATTGAAATTGATTTAATTTCACTTAGATCCTATTAGAATTACAATACTCGCCCCCTGATTTCTTCAAAACTGTGTACACCATCTGAAAAAGATGTGTCAGAGACTGTGTATCTAAAATAAAGACGGAGTGCTTGTTTTAATAAGACACGAAAAATAACGTTTTTTATTTGCGAAAGAATTCCCAGATAATGGGTGTTTTGTTTCGATTTCTATTCAGTACTTTTAAATTAGTTTCAGGTAAGAATGTTCATCTCTTTACTTATATTTATTACACTTTGTAATACATTCATAACCTCTAAACGTAAAACTTTGGTTATAACGCATTCTATATATCTACAAGCTACTCCAAAAATAATCTCACAAACTCAAAGTTTTTCTTACAATTTCTTTTTGGACATATATTCCTCGTTTTATGCACTTATACGTAAACTCACAACATAATGACAACACAATTAATTTCTGCTGTTGTTTTTAACTGCATGAATTAGTTTTTTACCTAAACATAAATTTTCCGAGAATTAGCATATTCAATAATTTTTGTGGTTTTTAATTTGATATATTACTGTTCGATTATGTTTATATGTAAAGTTGTACACGTTATATAAGTTCTACATGTTATTTATGTTATACAAGTTATACATTATGCATTTTTTAAATCACTATTTAGTCTGACGAGGGAGAAAGTAAGGTTTCAGGAAGATGTTTCTGGAGACTCTAGAAGTTTTCGTTGACTCTTTTCACCAAATTCATCTAAATTAAATTCCCAGACATTAATTACGAGAAGAATTTAACATCACATAAATTCTTGGAATTTATGTACAATTAAAAAGAACTAGAATAAAGAATAAAGTTTATACAATTTCCTACTTTTATGATTGAAATTTCTATTGGAGCAATCTAATTAATATATTGTGGATTTATGAGTGATATGACGTTTGTGTGAGTCAAAAGATTTTATTTGAGTTTTCAATTCATATATACGTTCAGATAATTCAAATCGATTATGTGCATTAATATTTCTGTCGCATTTCACTAATATTTTGTAGACTATTCTGCCGTACAAACTAAAAAGATACATAATAAATTGCCGCTTAGGGTTATTCTCTTAAACGTGACAATAAAAAAGTCGCCCTAAGCGGCAATGACACTTATGTATCTATTCAGTTGGTACAGCAGTATTATTAGTAATTAAAGAACATTTTTTCTTTCAAAATATATATTCGCCTATTTCTTCTTGCAGAGATGAGTTCACAATTTGAATGCTTGCCTAATGGTGCCCCTATTCCTGGCGTTCCTCGTGGCGACCCATCTTCTTCTGCTTCTGAAAGAAAAAATCCACTTGTCAGACCTCACTCCTCTTACAGATCTTCTCCAGCCGAACCTTCCCTTCGTTCAAGATCCTGTTCTCCTCCAGTCGTTAATAGAACTTCACGTACCAGGCTTTCTTTTTCTAACATACTTGGCTATGGATTTGATGAACTTGAATTCATTCGACTAATTTCCTGCAAAAATCAAAACCGGCAATTCAAACTTCAAAGATTCAGTTTTCCTCCCGATAAACCAATTGAATTGCTCGAAGGAGCGAATAAGTATAGGCCTATAAAAACTCAAGAACAAATTGTTATCTCAACATTCGATGGTGACGTGTTTGCAATATTGAAAAGTACTGATATCCTTGCTGGAATATATACACACATTAATAAAATTTACTATAAAGTACGGGCAAAAATCAACATGAAAAGCGGCAAGGTTACCCCATTGACTGCAGATGAAATCAGGGAAACTCCAGTAGGTCCCAATCGCCAACTCTTATCTGGCTATAGAGTTGAGCATGTAAACCGCAGTCATGTGTGACTTACATTGAAAAAAATAAGCTATCGTTAAATCATATTTTTAGGTAATTTTGTAGCCTAAATAACGAAAAAGATATACTGCGCTTACGTCTATCAATAGTCGTGGTTGCCATGCAAATAAAAACGTATATTTTCGTCTTATTTTTACTCTATTTCACTTTTTATTCTAACTCTTCAGAGTAGGTCACTATGGCAGCTTCCTTAAATAAAAATATTACCTAAGTCACTTCTTTTATTGAATTAAAACTATAAATTTTTCAGCTAGACTTTGTACAATATTTTCATTTTGCGGATAATTAAAAATAAATTTTTGTTTTTTCGTGAGTTTTATATTAATTAATAAAACCTTATGAAAATTTAGAAACATTTGTGCTTCTCCTGCTTCTTTTTCTCTCACATTCAGCATTGTTTTTCCACTTGGTTTCAGGTCCAGTTCTTATTCTACATACATATCTCTACCTACCAGGCTTCCTTCTTCTGATGGATCTGGATATGAACTTGACCAGATTCAGTTTATTCGGTTAATTTCCCAAAAAAATGCGAATCAGGTATTCGAACTACAAAGACACACTTTTCCTGCGGATAATAAAATTTTATTGTATCACGGATCGAATATGTATAGACCGATAACTATACAAGAGCAAATTGTAGTAACGACACTTGCTGGCGACGTTTTTGCAATATTGGAAAGCAGTAATCAACTTGCTGGAATATATGCATATAATACACGCATTAGCGGCATAAAACAGGACCACCCGTCACGGAAGCCTGAATACCGTCAGGCTACCCGTGAGACGTCCGCGTTGTCCGTAGTTCCTTAGCAACCGACCAGACCGACTCGACCGGCGAATCCGACCGCCAGGACCACCCGTCACGGAAATCTGAATACCGTCAGGCTTCCCGTGAGACGTCTGCGTTGTCCGTAGTCCCCCAGCAACCGACTCGACCGGCGAATCCGACCGCCAGGATAACCCGTCACAGAAGCCTGAATACCGTCAGTCTGCCCATGAGACGTCCGCGTTGCCCGTAGTTCCCCAGTAACCGACCACACCGACCCGACCGGCGAATCCGATCGCCACGGCCTCCGATATGCGAACCGGTACAACCGACAAATCACTCTTTCTCTCTTTTGTGGTTTTGTAGGGATCGGACTAGATTCACCAGCCTGCTCGCTATTTCCGCTTCTTCTTTCCCGCTCTGCTTAAAACTGCCATACACACACACACACACACACACACACACACACACACACACACACACTTCTACTCTGTACATCAAGAAAACACAACACTTACATTTGAAATTGTTGCGCATACGCACACACATACGCACACGAACACCCATACACACCTACACACACACCGTACCACACAAACACCCTAGGTTTAATTAGACTTGTACATTATAGGGAAAATATACCATCTATCTCTTTTGTATTATAAATCACGTGTAAAATTTCACATCTTTATTTACATTTGCATAGCTCCTCGTTTCCAGAAATGCATGACCCTTGGTTAATTAACATATTGGACTTAAGAGTAATTCCTAAAAATGTCACAGTGCTAATTAATAAAGCGATATACACAAGGAAGGCTCCCCTTTGCGTCCTGTTATAGTAGCGGTTAATACAGCTACTGGGAGACTGAAGGACTTTACACTGAGCATATTGGTATCTTTTGATGTTGTTGCAATGCTTCCAAACATACCGATGAGTAATGTTATAATTTAAGCTTTATAAAGGTGGAACTTAAAGGGTAAACTTTATGAATTCCTGAAGTGATTATAAAAAGATATTTGATACACCCATTGGTAGATTAGTTTCACCGAGTTTTGCTAATATGGTTATGATGGATATTGAGGTAGAGGTCTTTGAGAAATTCTAGCGCAATACTCTTTGTACGATATGTAGATGAATCATTTATTTCTCTTCTCAGTAATCGAGTACATGGACTATTAGATTGTTTTAATTCATAAGAGAGACTTAAATTCGCCTGTAAATCAGATATTACTAATATAAATAACTTCCTGGATGTGATGGCCGTTAGGGACAACGAGGGTAAGTTTAGAAAAAATTGTTTAAGAAAATACAAATTTCTCGGGAATAACGCTCAATTTTAATTTACTGCATCCTACTGGCGTGAAGATAGGTATTGCTCAAAGATTGGTAGACAGAGCAATCAGATTATCGCATACGTTCTATCATAGAGAGAATTAAGCCGAAGTTAGAAGTATCGTTTTATAAATCACTGTCTGCAATGGTTTGTAGATAAATACCTTTATTCTAGGATAACACAATTAAGTATGAAAAAGGCTGATAATCACAATTGATGAAACGTGTATTAAAAGCGTTATATTTACATACAATTTCTACAATTCCGCAAAAAGTAATAATATTGTTATATCTCCCAAAATTTCTAAGGGTTGCTGAGGGAGCCAGAAGCTCTAATGCACAACATTAGAAAAAGCAAAATAGTTTAAAGAGGACGAAAAGTAAAACAAGGAGAACTACGTGAGGGTGGAGGTTGTAATGGGTCTCCTTCTTTCCTCCCCTCTGGAATGGATAATGTGTCTCTATAAGGCTACCCAAAGGTTATTTTGTTGTATGGTGTCAGTTGTAATTCAACTCACTTCTATGTTAAGCCATGGCCGTTGATGCTGTAACACTGTAAAATCCTTGTTACTGTTGCAGTAAAGTTGGATAGTTTGGAATGAGCTCTATCGCATTTACGGCCTCTTGACGGATGGCTGATATGAAAAAACATGATATATTTTGACAAGTTTTTTACGCGCCAACTAGTGGTGATCCTAGCCGAGCCTCGATGGAAGTAGTTCTTTTGTCGGCTGACAGGTTAGCTAGCTCGTTCTACGCATGAACTGGAAGTAAGAACTTTTGGAGTGAAAGAGAAATTACTGAGTGTCGCCAAATTTAAATATTTCCACCCCAACAAAGCGTTTATTAAATAGAAAAAAGTAAAACGTAAACTAACTTAGAAAGTTTAACTATTAAATTATAATATGGGAATAGTATTCACTGAGGCACGCTGCCTACACTAAAGAAAATCAACTTCAAAATTACTTCTAACATCTTTTAAAATTGAAACATTATGATCTATACACTCGGAAAGTCTAAACCGCCATGGTATGAGTGAAAACAGGTGCGGTTTTATGCCTTCACTGCACGCGCAGATGAGATCAAGTCTAACTAATCAAGTATCGCATATACCACTCGGTGCAAATCTAGATTTAACTACATTTATATTCTACGTAACACTACTAGTTTGTGATCACGGATTAAGTCGATTAAGGGTTGGGGAAGGAGAACTAATGGATTGATGTGCGCGACTGATGAATTGATATTAATGATTTAATTACACTTTTAAGAACTGCAATAGTATTGTTGTTCCTATTTTTATCTTCTGCATTGCAAAATTAACCTGTTTATCAATACATATTTCTCAACGATAGCAGAAGGAGCTTCTTTAACGAATGTAAATTTATCAAAGCGAATTTAATGAAACACAGATTATGTAAGTATATTTCTTTTAGGTCGTAGCTATTAATTATTTGTATGGGTTGACTGTTCACTTGCTTTAAAGCGGAGGTACAATCAAAATTTACTTTAGTTCGATTATATTTCTGCAATAGGTTTCAACAGACCAGTGTTTACTTAGTAAACGTATATCATATATTATTACTAAAAATAGAATGCTTCTCGTGTTTGATTAGATACAGTACCATGAGTGATGCTCTAGTTTCGCTTCTGAGTTCATAGACGATGGATTTCATTGCAATCACAACCAAAAACGTTACAAGTAAATCTGTTCAGGCCCAGGTTTCTAGGTCCTTGAAAATGACAAAACACACTTAAAAGATGTTCAACGTCAAAAAATTTTCAAACGGGTTGAAAAGTTTCTGGCTTTGATTCAGATTTTTATAAAAACGCTATTAGAATAGATCGTTTTATTTTTTTACAGAAGATTCAATTGAGGCAATCAAATTTATTCCTTAAGAACGATTTATGAAATATAAATATCTTAGAAGGTGAAGTTTTGCAGTTTATAATAAACAAGATAACGATTCATATAAACCATACAAATAATATCAAAACAGTAGAACATTCTTTAGATACACTCTCAGAGAAATTGTTTATCAACGAATGATTCAGTTTTCTCTTACTTTTGAAATAAGTGGACCATTTATAATCTAATCTTTACATTAATGCTTATCCTCAATTCTATTGGTGAGTATAAAATTAATTTTTGTCGGCTATCCGCAAGTAACAATTTCTAAGTAAGATAAGTATCATTATTTATTGATTGAAAAAATTTAACACAAACAATTTTGGTTATACTGTATCTAAATTATAAATAAGGTAAATATATAATGTTTTTTTCTCTCTGCATTCAAGATGATTTCTTTTTTATGCGTTCTTGACTTTAAGCGTGATGTAGAAATAGATCTGTATCGAAGCGCGTCGTTTGGAATATAATATGTTGAATACACACAGTATTGGCAGACGCCACAAATGGTCTTTCGTTAATTATACCAGTTACACCGAAATAGTTTATTTTAATTATTCTACTCCAATTAAATTTATGTCAAAGATTATGATATTCAGAATTAAATCTACAAAAAACTACTATTAATGAAAATAAAATCACATAAAACCTTCTAAAAATTAAAAAAATGTCATGCCTTGTTAGTGACGCCTCTAACATATTACTCGTCATAGCAGCCCATTTTGGCGCCACTTGATTCCAGGCCTACTTCTCCTTACCGGTACATAGCTTTACCTATAAGAATTCCTTCTTCTATCGGATGTGGATATTAAATTGACCAGCATCAGTTTGTTCGGATTATTCCCAAAAGGAATCTGAACCAGGTATTCGAAATACGAAGATACACTTTCGCTGCGGATAAAACAACCTTCGTGTACCGCGGATTGAATTGCTATGGACCTACAATAATCCAACAACTTATTGTATTAACCACTCTTTCTGGATACGCCTTTGCAATATTGGAGAGCAGTAATCATCTCGATGGAATATATACACATATTTCTCGTAAATATTGTGAAATTACAGGTACTGTTAAAGAGAAAAGCACTGTCAGCAAAAAGGGCAAAAAAGTTCCAAGTGGTGCAACTACAACCGCTTAAGCCAGAAATAATTCGACGGAATCGTGTTCGGAAGTGAAATTGGAGGCCTCATTTATAAAATTTTTCGACGAAAAACAAAAATATTGCTCAATAATAAGCAAAAAAATAAAATTGAAACTCAAAAAATGTATGTTCTTTCATTGTAGAGAAATTATATTAACAAAGTATAAGCATAGTATAAATAACATAAAATATGTATTGTTGAAAAAAAATTTGGTCGAGTAATTGCAATTTTTAAAAATAATTTTGAATTTGCATTTAGCGCCCTAACGAGTTGTTGACGCGATAAACATAATAAAAAAATATAGGACAATGTAAGAAAATTGTTAAGATCAGCAACCAAAGAGTGCTCCCTTGAGTTGCGCTTGCGTACAAGTTACCAAAATATAATGGCAAATTGCTTTTATGCTTTAGGACCCCATTGGAGGTAGGGGATGTCAAGATAGTTAGTTTGAATTTAATATTAAATTTTAAAAACCTGCACAACAGCAACAGTATTTCAGACCACAATTTTTTAAAAGTACACTTTTCGTATGAGAAAGAATGTTGGAGTGTGGATCCGTGTATCAATTAGAGTGAGCTTTTATGATTTTTGGCTTCTCAACTCAAAATTAAAAAAACTAACTACCGATAAAATTTGGAAGATTCTATTAGCAAACAGTGAGCCAAAAATAATTATTGTAAATCAAATAAAACAAAACATCCTACAACTCTTCTTTTAGAATTTTTAAGTATCTGGAGTCTTTTCGCGCAATATCGGAATTTTGGATTTTCTGCATAATACTTTCGTTAAATAAAAACAAAACAAAGAGTCCTATTAAAAAAACGATTAAAGAAATTCTGTAGCATTTTTAAAACCCTCAATATTTCATTAAGACATTTTTCGTTTTTTGCGTCATTTAGTTCAAAATTGCAATGCTGTGGTGTGAAATTTTGAACCATAGCAATACTTTTTCTTTATCATAAATAATGGGAATGTTGTCAATTATAACAAAGTTCTATCTCTTGTTAGGGTGTACAACTTTCGTCTATCAATTTATTTTCGTACCTTTTGTGTTTTTTTTTTTTTACAATTTTCTCATTTTTATTTTTGACGTGATTTTTAATATTGAAACCATAACTACGCCTCTTATCCAGAAGTGATTATTAAGAAATATGTAGATCTTTTTAGGATGAAAATTTGTGTTTGTTGATCTGTTTTTATATCTTGGATAGCTTGATCACCAAATGAGATTTTTGATTATTTTTTGTACAATCAAAATTTTAATTTTTAACTTTTTAAGAAAATCCGAAAAATTGTTAGAATCAACTTGTACGGCTTTCAAAAAGCTATATTTTTTCCTCTTAAACCCTTTAATATCGCACTCTAATAATTTTCTTTTTATCGAAAAATCTCATTAGAATAAATTTCTTCGCCTTGTAAGTAATAAAAAAAGTCATTCATAGAATTTTTAAATCTATAAGAAAATGGACCAAAATTTTTGAAATGCTTCACTTTTTGCCTTTTTATCCCAAATGGCTGGTGAACGAACTCGTGCTTACTTCTGTGCCCTAAAAAAGTGTGATAAAGAGCGATTGAATTTGTTAATTTTTTAGAGAGTTATCATGTATACGGACGGACAGTTTTACAGAGGCCATCGTAAACACTTTCTTTTCAGATTAAAAGTGTCCTGAACATGAGGTTTCGTTAAAAAACTGTGGTATCAAATTTCGGAAAATTTTAATACTTTCTCTATCAAAAATCATGAGAATGTAAAAATTATCTAAAAGAGAAAATAAAGAAAGGGTTTTAAATATATCAAACAATGTTATACAATTTCGCAAAAGAATTTAGAAGATTCTAAAACAAAATGTTTCAATTTTATAAGAATAAAAATTAAAAATTACATAAAATTAAGTCAATTCAAGATCTATTCAGTAAAATAATTTTAATCTTTAAAAGATTTCTGGAAATTTAAACGTAAGCAACCAGGGCCACCTACTAAAAATTCTAAGAATGCAAATACACCTGTTTCGCGGTTTAACCAAAGTTTCGATCAGTTTTAGAGCTTCTTACAGCGCCCTCATCGATACCAGAACAAGGCATTCAATAAACGTTGCTTGATAAAATAATTTTTCGACACGCGGTAGATATCGGGGCCCTACAAACTTAGAATAATTGTTTTGTGCGTTTCACGGTCGTTGGATTACGTGGAATTTCACTGTATTCAGATAAATGTTGTCACTTGCTCGATAAGCATAAAAAACAAAGGCGATAAGAATCAAGTATTCAGAGACCTTGCTGCATTATTGTTCCCAAAGTAGTCATACATACATTGTTCTTAAAATTCTTGATCAGCTTACAAATCAGCTTGTCTTATAATTGAAAGAAATGAGCGTCGTTTATAACCTGGTCTTCGCCATGATGGTCATCCTTAATTCTATTGGTGAATATAATAGTATAATGTATATGAAATTTTCAAAACTTTTTTAAGCTCTCCGTAGTTAACTATTCCTGCGTCGCAATCTTTTTTCGGACTCCTGATTTCATCGAGACTGTGTACACCATCTGAAAAAGATGTGCCAGAGACTGTGTATCTAAAACAAAGAGAGAGTGATTGCCTTAATAAGACACGAAAAATAACGTTTTTATCATAACCTCTAAACGTAAACCTTTGGTTATAACGCATTCAATATATCTACAGGCTACTCCAAAAATAATCTCAAAAACTCAAAGATTTTCTTACAATTTGTTTTTGGACATATGTTTCTCGTTTTATGTATTTATACAAAAACTCACAACATAATCACAACAAAATAAATTTCCACTGTGCTTTTCACTGCGTTAGTTATTTTTTTTACTGAAACATCAATTTTCCTAGAACTAGCTTATTCAATCATTTTTATTATTTTTAATTTAATACATTACTGTTTATTTATGTTTATATAAGAAATTTGTATAGATTATATAAGTTATACATTTTATCAAAGTTATACAAGTTATAGATTATGCATTTTTTAAATTACTATTTAATCTGATCAGGGAAAAGTGAGGTTAGAGAAAGAGATTTCTGGAGACTCAGGAAGTTTTCGTTGACTCTTTTCACCAAATTTATCTAGTTTTAATTTCCAGACATTAATTATAAGAAGAATTTAGGATGATATTTTTTATGAGTAATATGACGTTTGTATCAGTCTAAAGAGTTTATTTAAATGTTCAATTCATATATACATTTACATAACTAAAATCGATTATGTGCATTAATATTTTTGTAGAATTTCCCTAATATTTTGTAGATTATTCTGCTGTACAAACTAAAAAGACACATAAGACATTGCCGCTCATGGTTCTTCTGTTAAACGTGGCAATGAAAAAGTCGCCCAAAGCGACAATGGCACTTATGTATCTTTTTAGTTTGTACGGCAGTATTATTAGTAATTCAATAACATTTTTTCTTTAAAAATATTTAATAACCTATTTCTTCTTGCAGAGATAAGTTCACAATTTGAATGTTTGCCTAATGGTGCCCCTATTCCTGGCGCTCCTCGTGGCGACCCATCTTCTTCTGCTTCTAAAAGACAAAATCCACTTGACAGACCCGACTCCTCGACCGCGTCTTCTTCTCATGCCGAACCTCCTATTCGTGCAAGGTCCCGGTCTCCCTTAGCCGTGTATAGAACTTTTCCTACCAGACTTCCTTTTTCTAATGTACTTGGCTATAGACTTGATCAACTTGAATTTATTCGACTTATTTCCTATAAAAATCCTCACCGGCAATTTGAGCTTCGAAGATTCAGATTTCCTGCCGATAAACAAACTGAAGTCCTCGAAGGAGCGAATAATTATAGGCCTATAACAACCCAAGAACAAATTGCTATGTCAACATGCGATGGTGACGTGTTTGCAATATTGGAAAGTACTGATATCCTTGCTGGAATATATACACACATTCATAAAACTTACTATAAAGTACGGGCAAAAATCAACATGAAAAACGGCAAGGTTACCCCATTGACTGCAGATGAAATCAGGGAAACTCCAGTAGGCCCCAATCGCCAACTCTTATCTGGCTATAGAGTTGAGCATGTAAACCACAGCCATGTGTGAGTTACATTAAAAAAAATAAGCTATCGTTAAATCATGTTTTTAGTTAATTTTGTAGCTTAAATAACGAGAAAGATATGCTGCACTTACATCTATCAATAGTCGTGGTTACCACACAAATAATGTATCTTTTCGTCTCATTTTTACTCCATTTCATTCTTTATTCTCACTCTTCTAATTAGGTGACTATGGCAGCTTCTTTGAATAAAAATATTACCTAAGTCACTTCTTTTAATAAATTAAAACTATACATTTTTCAGGTAGACTTCGTACAATATTCTTATTTTTCTTAAAATTAATAATAAATTTTTGTTTTGTCGTGAGTTTCATCAAAGTCTCTGGGAATCTTTCAAATTCTTTCAAATCTTTAAAACTATTCTAATTTTTTTCAATTGCACACAATAAAATGCATTTTGAAATTAGTCCTTAGTTTTGTCTTAATCAATAAAACCTTATGAAAATTTAGAAACATTTACGCTTCTCCTGCTTCTTTTTTTCTCACATTTAGCATTGTTTTGCCACTTGGTTTCAGGTCCAGTTCATCTTCTAGATGCATATCTCTACCTACCAGCCTTCCTTCTTCGGATGGATCTGGATATGAACTTGACCAGCTTCAGTTTATTCGGTTAATTCCCAAAAAAAATGCGAATCAGGTATTCGAACTACAAAGATACACTTTTCCTACGCATAATAAAATTTTATTGTATCACGGATCGAATAAGTATAGACCGATAACTGTGCAAGAGCTAATTGTATTAACGACACTTTCTGGGGACATCTTTGCAATATTGGAGAGTAGTAATCATTTTGCTGCAATATATGCAAATAATACAAGCATTGGCGGCATAGGACGGGTAAAAATAAACAAACGAACTGGAACAGTTACACAATTGACAAACTATGAAATTTCGGAAGTTCCAGTAGGCCGCCTTCGTCCGATCTTGAAATATTTTAAAATAGAGCATGTTCTCCACAATCCTTTACGTCATCCAATCAATTAGATGAAATGTTATACAAAAAAAGATGTGATCCCAAGCTATCTTTAAATATGACGAGTAACTTTTAATCACAAATATTAATAAAAAATGAATGTATTATGGTTCGCAAGGCTTTAATTATTTGTTTTTATTCCAGTCAGTCTTTTCCAGAAACAATCTAAAACAAGGTCCGTTCCAATCACTAACGGAATAATTTTTGAGGAAAATTATTATAAGTTTGTAGTAATTTACATACAATAATTTTTCTTTACCACAAGATTTTGAGATCGCTGAAACCGAATCCAAGGTCCAAAAAACTCCTGCACGTCAGGGTTTGGACATACCCTTAAGAACACTCATAAAATTTATTTTTACAAGCCTGGGGGACAGATAATCTTTGTGTTCTATGTTTTAAGGGTCGCTGTACCCGTATCCATTTTCAATATGTTTTTGGGGCTGCTAAGTCCGAATCGATAGTTTAAAATTCTCGAGAACGTCAGGGTTTTGATTTTCATCGTGAAATTTATTTTTTCGACATACGTGGGAATGCATCCGGGGCACCTCCTCGCTGTGATGGCGGGCAACGTTGTAAGTATGTTATCCGGTTAAATCCCTGGATTACGGCCCTAATAGCGGCCCTGATTGCGTTCCCTGGATAAACTGATTTTTGTTTAATATACGGCTAAAGTCAAAACGTTGAAGCGTTAAGTAGCTTAGAATACGAGGTATTTTGAAGGTCATTTTGAAAGCTTGACATGCTAAGGTTTTTGGGCCTCGGATTCGGATTCAGCGACCCCAAAAACATATAATAAACATGGTCTGATCTCCGGACCCAGAAAAGCTTTTTTTTGTGGCCCTGTAGGCAGGTTATTTAAAAGGCAATTTAAAGGAAAATCTAAACATGGGGCTGACAGACCTATTCTTTTGGAGTTTGTTTTAAAAATACATTGTTAGTCAACATTGTTAGAATTTAAAAAAAAAAACCCTTAAAGAAAAAATGATTTTAAATTAAAAGTTTTAAAGTTTTCAAAATTTGTCAACAAAATAAAGAACACTTATGGCTTTTAAGAAAAGTTTGAGTTAGATATATAAATTAAACCCTTTTCATAATTAAAAAATTATTAAAGTGAAGCTTCCAAATAATATTTGTACATTATTGTACGTTTATTAAAGCCGAATAAGCTTTAACGAAAGAGAATTCACAATCATAAAATTACAGTTGCCGATGCTGTACCATTTAATTTTAAAAGTTCTTTACGCAAATGTGAGAGAAATGCAATAACCAAGCGCATAGCACGAGTTAAATACATTATCGGGCCCTAGGCAGAGTTTTTGGTTTATGAATCAACTAAATATTTACCGTCTTCATTATAAGCTGAACTGTTTTGTTAGAAAGTAATTTTTTTTGTTTAAAAATTTTAGTTCGAAATCCTTTATTTTGTTAAAAATACATATTTTTGAGTTAAAAAATTAGACTATTTTTTTATAAAATGCTTCTCGTTTGAAGAACGTTTATTATTTCTTTGGTAAAAAATAATACTAATTGAAAATTTATCTTCACTTTTATAAAACAAAAATATTTTTGAATTGAAATATAAACTACGTGACATTTTCGATGAGAAGTCATTTTTTTGATTAACAATTCCACTGTTTGGTTGCAGATGTACTTTCTTTGTAGAAATTTAGGTGTAACGTAACTGTAATATTCTAAAATCTTTTTAAATTTTCTCGAGAATCTAAGGAAAATTATATTCATAGCAGCCTTATTATAAATAAAACTAAAAAGCAGTAATTATTTGATGTCTTATTTCTTGTTGCAAATTACTTCTGCTCTCAATTCAAAAAATTCTAGTTCCCTTAAATTGATCCAGGTGCGACTTGTAATACAAAATTTAGCCATAAAGAAAAGAATAAGAATATAGTTATGATAAGAGAATCAAAATACTATTAGCTATACAAAAAACTAAATAATTTTCTTCTCTTATGAAGTGACTTTCTAGTGCTTTCTACTGATATATATTATTTTATGGCGAAAAATGTGTGTCCAACATAATTCTTGTTTAGGGTAAAATATATATTTTTTTAAAATATTTATATCTATATTTGTTTATAGCTACCTCCAGCAATATTCTGCTTAATTATCATAGTATCACTTCCGTATCATGCAACAAAAACTCAAAAATAAATCAAGAGAAACTTTGAAAATGGTGAAATTCGGATTCTACGTGAAAATTCCCATTAGAAAGTCGCGGAGTAATCGCAATCGTTTTTTTTTGCAATGGTAAAAAGTTTATGGTACGAGCTGTAAAGGATTGAGATCAGTATCAGATTATTTACAAAAAAAATTAGATTCTATACTAAAATTCGCTAAAATTTGCACTGACAGTCGGAAAGAGATGGCTAATCTTTCTGCTATGTCTCCACTGTACATTTTGGACCAAAACAATGCTTCAGAAATAGAAGAGGTATTGTTTATAAATAAACTTTCAGAACAAAATTTGTAAATAAATATAAGGATGTCCAAAATCAATTAATCTGTAAAAGATAAATCCTGTAATGTATTTATATACTTGTAGGACAATATTGAAGAAGAAGCCAGGGAACTTCTTGCATCAAATGACAGTGGATTTGATGCGGAAATCTCCGATATTTCTTCACCTTCAAAGTTGAAATAGATTGCAGATTCATGTAAAAATGAGGAACACCAAGCGGGCGTTGAAGTTCTGAATCAAATTAAAGAGAAATTCGCGAGCTCGGTAGATAATTCTGAAAAACTAGTACTTCTTACACTTGCACCAAAGTCGTGGGGTCGAAGGAAAGTAGTTATCGAATTTGGGACTTCTGAGCGTCAAGTCTGTGGATGCAGCTAATTCGATTGTAAATTTCTACGAGGATGATGATTATAGTCGTATTATGGCAGGGATGAAAGATTACGTTTGCGTCAAAAAATCTGATGGATCTAGAAAAAAAATTCAAAAAAGGATGATTCTCTGTAATCTTTCTGAACTGTATCAGATTTTTACAAAATCTCACCCGGAAATAGAGGTGGACTTATCAAAATTTAGCCAGTTAAGTCCAAAAAACTGTGTACTTCCTGGTGCCAGTGGTACTCATACAGTATGTGTGTGTTTATCACGAAAATGTAAGCCTTATGTTTGAATCTCTCAATTTTAAAGATCTAACTCGTGAAACTGATTTTATTATCGAAACATACCATGATGTCTTTAAGATCCTCGATTGTAAAAATTCTACTACCGACTGCTTTTTGAATGAATGTAAAAATTGGCCTGGTGTAAAAGCATTGAAAAATTTTTTGGAGCCGCTTTTCGCAGAGCAAAACTTTGAAACTGTAGAATATCAAAGCTGGCAAACAACCGACAGAAACACATTATTAACTTTTAAATCGAATGTAGAAGATTTCGTGGAGGAGTTTTCTAGTCGCCTTTTCAAGTTTAAACCCCATTCTTTTATTGCCAAGTAACAGCCCAATTTTTTTTTTTAAAATGCAAGCAAAATTTAAAAACTGAAGACTTTATCATAACTTGCCAGGTCGCGATTTTCACAATTGTTTTTTATTATCAAGACCATGGAAATATGAGGCACGGCAGCGTGGCAATTCTTTCAGATAATTTGAAACATGACACAGTTGCGGTTTATGCTTATCAAAAACTGTTGATTGAATATTTGAAAGATAATTTTAAACTTTCGATAATTTTTTCTTTTACCGACGGCGCGACTCAGAACTTCAAAAACAAATTCAATTTTTAAAACCTCTTGCATCAGGAGGAAGATTTTGGCATTACAGCTGATTGGCATTTCCATGCAACCGCACATGGCAAAGGTTCATGTGATAGAATAGGCGGAAATATAAAGAAATTCGCACGGCTTGCAAGTTTAAAAGCGTCCTCAAAAAATCAAATTTTGAATTGCGATGCTTTCTACGCTTGAACAAAGGGAAACATAAAAGAGCCGAAAATTTTCTTCGGTTTGAAAGAGAGTCACAACATTCTAGTAGGCGAACTAGACGATAGATTTAAGTCAGCAAAAACAATCCCTGGAACTCAAAAATTTCACTCTTTCGTTCCGATTTCGACTCATCAACTTGAAGTTTGAAGATATTCTGCAGAAGAAAAAGCTACAGTTCATCCAAAAAAAGTTATAAATAGTCGAAAAGAGTAAGATTTTGAGAGATTGTATTTTGTAATGCGTATTTTAATACGACGCAAATAAGTTTGTAATTAATAAAGAAAACTATCAGGTTTTCGTACCTAACAAAATTATTTGGGATTTATAACACTCTTTTTATGTAGAGGATATGATTAAAATATTCCTAAATATACAGATTTTGGTTAAAATTATGATTTGTGTAATTTGTATAACAATCGCATCACATACCAGCGAAACGCACCGCGCTGCAGCCGATTCGTCGGTCTGGCGCATGGACGCGTCTTCTTTAATAGTCTGAAAATCGCTTAAATTTACGTTTCCCCATAAAATGACCTATATATCTTTTTTAGAGGATGAATTAAACTTTGTTTATGTCGCGAAAAAAAATAAATTTGAAATGTCAAATTCTGAAATTATGAAATAAATTGTTGACTTTATAAATTTATGAAAACGCTCGTGCAGAAAAAAAAGCTAAACTTTGAGCCCCTGGATTACTGCAACCTGTGCGTATTAAGGCCCCCCCTTTTGCACATTTAATGTACTCCACTACCCCAACAATTTCACCAAGTTTCATCAAAATCTGAGACATGAACTTTTCGAGGTGGGAACACTTGACGTGTTTTGCCCCATATACACCTTAATTCTATGCTAATGCAATTAAGTATGCGAGAGGCTAATGATGAATTGCCGAAAATACATGATCCAGTTGATTATAATAGATATAAAACGTTACTTTTTCCATATTACGGTATGATCTCATAATTGGTGAAACGTGTATTAAAAAGGGTAAATTTACATGCAATTTTTGCAATTACGCAAAAAACTAATGATATTGTTAGGGACTGTCCATAAATTACGTGACGCGTTTTTCTTTTGTTTAAAACAAGACAAGAAAGAAATTGCCTCGCAGCCAAAAGGGATACAACGATATAAACAAAAGAAAAACACGTCACGTAATTTATGGACAGCCCCTTAGATTTCCCGAAACCCCGCAGGTGTTCTGAGCGAGCCAGGAGCTCTTAAAACTTTTGAAATTAAAACACTATAATCTATATAGAGACAAACTTCAGAGACACCCACTTCAATCGAAGATAGCGGTAGTGATTTTGGGAGTTGAACGCTCCTCAAGTCTTTATAAGTCGCTTCGGACTCGGGCAGTTTAATCCGCACTGGTATGACTGAAGGCACACGCGGTTTTATGCGTTCGCTCCGCGAGCGAGCTGTTCTATAGACACTGGATGATCACATATAAATGAATTTACTTAAACTAATTCTTATTATAAGCTGGAATCTTGACTTAAGTGTAGCGTTCATAATCGCGATGCGCGAAAGTTTCAGGTTAGATGTGGGCTTCGGCGAGATCGCGGAAAGTTTCTTTACATTTTCAAATTGTCTATGTATTTTTGCACTTGTCATTTTACCCGATTCAAAATTCTATTATTTAACTACAATTTGACGCCACTAGAGAAAAAAACTAATTCATTAATTTTTAATAAGCCCGAGCTTAACTGTATGAGGGAACTGTATATGAAGAATAAGAGAGAAGCGATTGGGAAAGGGAATTAATAGATCCATAGCGTGACTGAGGAATTGAAATATAATAATTTGCATAAGATAATAAAATAAAAGGAATACCAAAGAACCTATAAAAAGGGTTTGGAAAAGACAAGATGTACCAGAGTAGCAAGATTTTTATTGGACAATGAGGTAAAGGAAAAGATTTATTTGAAAGAAAAGTGCATAAAAGGTACAGATTATGTTAGTGTGCGGAAGAACGATGCGACATTTATGAAATGGATGTACGAAAGGCTGGAAGATAAAGGTAACTGGAACAAGAAACTTGACAGTAAAAATCAAATTAAAACTTTCAATTCTTAAAATTAAGTTAATATTAATGATTTATTTAGACTTTCTAGAACTACAATAGTATTACTAATGCTATTTCTATCTCCTGCAGTGACACATTAACCTGTTTAGCAATACATATTTTTCAAGGATTGCAGAAGGAGCTTCCTTAACAAATGTGAATTTATTAACGCGAATTTAATGGAACACAGATTATGTAAGTATCTTAAATTTATGTTCGTACCTAAAAATTATTTGTATTATTTGTAATTATTATATTATTTTATTATTACTTGCTTTAAAGCAATATCATATATATCATATCATCATATCATATATTATTATTGAAAATAGAATGATTGTCGCGCTAGATTAAATACGGTACCATGAATGATTCTCTAGTTTCGCTTCTGAGTTCTTATACGACGGATTTCATTGTGACCACAAACTAAAACGTTACAAGTAAGTAACAAGTTACAAGTTACAAGTAATCTGTTCATGCGCAGGTTTCTACGTCCTTGAAAATGACAAAAAACGCTTGAAAAGATGTTTAGTGTCAAAAAAATGTTTAAAGGGGTTAAAAATTTCTGGCTTAGATTTCGATTTTGATCAAAACGCTATCAGAAAATATCGCTTTTTTTGCCACAGAAGATTCAATTAAGGCAATCAAATTTATTCCTTAGAAATGATGTGTGAAATATAAATATATTAGAAGGCCAAGTTTTCTATCTATAATCAACACGATAACGATTCAGAT
The DNA here is from genome assembly GCA_010014905.2 of Druon quercuslanigerum. NCBI lineage: Eukaryota > Metazoa > Arthropoda > Insecta > Hymenoptera > Cynipidae > Druon > Druon quercuslanigerum. The sequence continues at coordinate 21,011 of JAAAKG020064468.1, read as the reverse complement.
AAACTATACAAATAATATTAAAACAGTAGAACATTCTTTAGATACACTTTCAGAGAAATTCTTCATCAACGAATTATTGAGTTTTCCCTTACTTGCGAAATATGTCAATCGTTTATACTCTAATCTATACATTTATGGTCATTCTCAATTCTATTGGTGAGTATAAAATCAGTTTTTGTAGGCTATCCAAAAGTAAGAATTTCTCTGAGGAAGATTATATTTACAATCAGTTAATCGTACACATGAAAGCAACATTACTTATTATTACAAAAAATTTACCACAAAAAATTATGGTTGAACTACATCTAAATTATAAATAAGGTTTCTCTCTGCATCTAAGATGATTTCTTTTTCATACATTCATGACTTTAAGCGTGATGTAGATATAGATCTGTATCGAAGCGTGTCGTTTGAAATATAATATCTTGAATACACACATTATTGCTAGACGCCACTAATGATCTTTCATTAATTATACCAGTCGAACCGAAATAATTTATTTTAATGATTTCACTCTAAATAAATTAATGTTAAAGATACGCGCCAAAATTTCTGATTTAATATTGTCAAAGCCGCATCTGTTGACGTAACCAAACTTTATTCATTGGATATCGTGTATATGAATATCGCAGAAGGTCAAACTAGACGCCTGAAATTAATGAGATTTCAATTAATATAATATATAGGATATATAGTCTAACAAATCACTAGAATATTCATTAGATACATTGTTAACCAAATTCCTTATTAGCTTACATATCAGTTTGCTCTTTAATTGCGAAAAACGTGGGTCGTTTATAATCTGGTCATTACCGTGATGCTAATTCTAAATTCTATTGGTGAATATAAAACTATGAGATGTATCTAATTTTTGAAACATTTTTAAGCCCACCGCCAAGAAAAAATTCTACTGCGTTATATACATTCTATCCTATATAATTCAACCAGGCGAATTTCTAAAATTAAAATCTATTAGCCCACTTAATCGTTTACTTTTCTATCAAAAGGTTTCTTATTTAAACTCTATACAATCTTATCTTCCCAGAGGTTATATCAAACTCTTTCTGAAAAATTTCGTAAACTTCTATCAGACTCTACCTGTCGAGGGAATCATATATTATATAATAACTATCATAACACGTTTGCTGTTAAACATATTTTTTTTACATTTATACGAGCACTAACAGCATGGTCTATTTTTTTACTAATACATCAATTTTGAGGGAACTGGTTTATTTAATAATTTGTACCATTTTTATATTATGCATTACTTTTTATTTATATAGTACATTATATATCATTTAAATTACATTACATAGGCACTTGCACATAATTTAAAAAAAATTTTGATTTTGAGCATCTTACTCAATTGAAGTTATTTTCATTTTATACCTTCATGAGTGAAATATCTTTTGCGTAAGTCTAATAAATCATTTTAAGCCACGCTTTGTTAATTACCATCTAAATGAGTATAATTATTTTATAATTAAGAAAACTTTTGAAATCTATTTATAAAATTTACATTCTTACTGACCAAAATCAATGTAAGATCAACTGCAACTTCCTTATGAAACAATTAAAGTTATATCTTTTAAAATTTAAATTTAGCTCTCTGGACTTTATTTTACATCTAATTGGTAAACTTATATAAAGAGCCAAACCTTACTTCATATTTAAAAAAATTCTTATTTGCAAATTTCTAATTCAAAGGGGTAAAAGTGGAATATCCGGACCTTTTGGTGCCCGAAATAAAATGATTATTTTCCTGATTCTTGTCGTAGCTTGAGTTGCAACCAAGAGCTATACACTTGTTTTAGACTCGGACTGGGATAATAATATATTTTCACACCAAGTAAAGTAAAAGAGGATTTTATTACATTGCTTAAAATAGTCGAAATCAGACAGAATACAAAACTATAAATTGCACCTTTTTAACTGTGACACCTCGTAGGAACCAAAACCAAACTTTTTAAAAGGCAAGCATAAGCTTTTTATGTTAAACAAATCAACTTCTCAAATCAAATCAGTTATTCTCTAGTATCATAAATAAACTTTTTAGAAGCGAAATTACACACCACAATGATATAGTTATTTTTTGATAAACACAACTAAATCTCTTAGTAGAAAACGGTTAGCTAAAACTACGAAATTCGGTTCACCTACCTCAGTCAAGATGCCAGAGAAGAAGAAGGCTAGAAGCCGCAAGTGCCTCAGCTACTTTTCAGCACGTTGGAACCGTTGGATCACTTTCCATACTCCCGAGTTTCTCCATTGGTCGTTCCTTCTTCACCAGTCATTCGACAGTTAATTCAAAATTTCGGCGCGCAGCTTGATTTTCACCGCTTCACGGCCACGGACTAATCCGCGCACGTACAATTACTTTACCCTGTTACTAAGAAAACCCCGTGGATTTTCCCAGGTTATCACGGCCTTAGTCGAAACTAAGCACTAAAACTCGGCTTCAAATGCATGGCATCTACCAATACAGCCTGAGACTCAGCGTTTGTCCGTCTTAACCATTTTCACTTCTGTGTTAAAAATGACTCAAAATTCGCGATATCTTATTTTCTAGCATCTTTTACAAGTTGACTCTAAATACTTAATCTTAATCGGAACATAACAGGCTTAAATTTATTTACTTATATTTAATTATTTGTAATCTATTCACATGCAACACAATAAACATAGCGGGCGTTCTCATAGAAGCGCCAACTGTCGGATTAGATCACCGGCCGAACGCTAAGAAAATCAGAAAAGTTGGGACGATGCACGATGCTGGTTGTGAATTATTATTATTAATGCAAAAAGATTATTTTTTAAAAAAATGTAATCGTCTATTCTTTCTTACAGAGTTAACTTTACAGTTTGAATGTTTACCTGATGGTGCGCCTATTCCTGGTGTTCCTCGTGGCGAGCCATCTTCTTCTGCTTCTGACAGGCAACATCCATCTAGCAGACCTCTCTCCTTGACCACGTCTTCTTCTCATTTCGTACCTCCTGTTTGTTCAAGGTCCCGGTCTCCTCCAGCCGTGAATAGAACTTCACCTACCAGGCTTCCTTTTTCTAACATACTTGGCTATGGACTTGATCAACTTGAATTTATTCGACTTATTTCCTATAAAAATCCTCACCGGCAATTTGAGCATCGAAGATTCAGATTTCCTGCCCATGAACGAATTACAGTGATCCAAGAACGGAATAAGTATAGGCCTATTCCAACTCAAGAACAAATTGTCTTTGCAATATTAGAAAGCACTAATATTTTTGCTGGCATATATACATACGATACTCGCAAAGTACGGGCAAAAATCAACATGAACAATGGCCATGTTACCTCATTGACCGCAAACGAAATTAAAGAAATTCCAGTAGGCCCGCATCGCCAAATCTTGTATGGGTATAAAGTAAAACATATAAACAACAATCAAGGGTGAGTTGTTTAAAAAAATACCCACTCATCTTTAAATCACATTTTTTAGTTTAAATAACGAGAAATATATACTTCGCTTATGCATATCAATATTCATGGGTACTATACAATCTCTAACGTAACTTTTAGTCCCTTTTGCCCTCATTTCCCTTATTAGTCACACTTTTCCTATTTTTCACTGAGGGCTTTTAAATTAATTTAGTGCTACTAAATAATATAAATTTTAAAATATGTCCTTAGATTTTCCTCAACTGATCCTAAATTCGTTCAGTACCTTGCATGCTTAAGTATTTTATCAAGTTTTTTTAAATTCCTTTAAATTTTTCTCCTTTCCTGAAAATGCTATCGACCCTTATTAGTCACACTTTCCCTATTTTTCCCTGAGGGCTTTTAAAATAATTTAGTGCTACTGAATAATATAAATTTTAAAATATGTCCTTAGGTTTTCCTCAACTGATCCTTAATTCGTTCAGTATCTTGCATGCTTAAGTATTTTATCAAGTTTTTTTTAATTCCTTTAAATTTTTCTCCTTTCCTGAAAATGCTATCGATTTTCTGTAATTTTAGTATAGTTAGTGTATAATTTTTCTTTTAACTGTTTCTCTATTCTACGGAAGGGCTATGATTTAAAATTGAATTCCGAATAAAATGTCAAAATAATAGAGGGTATTTTCTTGAATTACTTTGCATCTAAATAAATTTTGTATGATTTTGTTATGATTTTGTATAAATTTTTGCAGGATTAGAATAGAAAATTACATTCGTTTGAAAGTCTCGAAATCAAATTTGAAAAAAGATTTCGGCAAATTAAAAATAATAAACTAAAAAATAATTATGTTTGATCATTTACAAACTTAGTTGTACACATATTATACAAAATAAATAAAAATATAATTTTTTGGCTTTTAATTAAAAGAAAGGAAATAATAACACTTAATTATTTGTGTAATTGTCGTTAAATTTTGTATTTCATAATAAAAGTAATTTAAACACTCTTTTTTAGTTCAATTTCTGACAATTATTCATAGCTCACATTATTTTCTTTGTGCTATACTAATAAATTGAATTTTATTTTTTCACTTTTGTTCAAAATTTCATTGTGTATAGGGTTAGCAGACGTGCTAATTTCTCAGCAAATGTGCTGATTTTCTATCCTTGGCACTGATGCACTCATTTTTCATTAAATGTGCTGCGTTTACTCGAAATTGTTAATTTTGCGTTTTTATCGCATATTTTTATTTCATTAAGCGTTTGAAAAGAATACCAATAACATGTTGACACTAAAAAAATTTTGTTTTTTGGTCCACCTACATTTGATAAAAAGTGAATAGGAATACATTGTTTTATAGCCGCTTGGCTAAGTAAGATTTGGTTGCCAACTTACATGGTGTGTCTATGTGTATGGGAGGGGGTGTAGCCCGACATGTGCTAATTTTGTATATGACTTATCTGGGAACCCTAAACGTTATATTTAGAAAGGTACATTTTCAAAGTATATAACCTCCAATATTTTGACATTACCTTTCGAATTCAATTTTTGAATTTTCGATCGCAGCGCTTTCGTGGAATAGAGAAACAGATAACAGAAATATTCATATACATACAATTTTATTGATACAAAATATGTGGTGCTATGACGTTATTTCTACCGGGGCTTCAAATATTCATATAGTTGCCCCCATTATCTCGTTATTTTTCTTTTAACAATCAACATTCTTTTTCTAGATCTCTTGCTCCTGTCGTGTCACCACTTCGTTCCAGGTCCAGTTCTTCTTCTAGGCACATGGCTCTACCTACCAGGCTTCCTTCTTCTGACGGCTCTGGATATGAACTCGACCAGCTTCAGTTTATTTGGCTTATTCCCAAAAAGAATCCGAACCTGCTATTTGGACTACAAAGGTACACTTTCACTGCGGATAAATTGATTTTATTGCTCGACGAAGGGAATCACTATGTACCTATGCCCATCCAAGAACTAATTGTATTAACACCACTTGCCGGGGACATCTTTGCAATTTTGGAGAGTATTAATCATCTCGCTAGAATATATAGATATAATACTCACACTCGCAACAAAGGACGGGTAAAACTAAAGATGCAAAGTGGCAGGGTTACTTTTTTGACCAGACATGAATTCCTGGTAGTTCTAGTAGGCCGCCTTCATCCGATCTTATACAATTTTGAAATACAGTATGTTAACCACAATCCTCAACTTCACCCAATCAGGTAGAAAAGTTGTTATACTAAAAAACGTGATCCGAGGCCACCTTGTAATGTGACGAGCAACTAGTATTTACAAATAATAATGAAAACTGAATGTATTATGGACCCTGAGGCTTTAGTTCTTGGTCACTATTCCCGCCAGTATTTTCCATAATCAAAGAAAAAGAAGTTCCGTTTCCAACGCTAGGAAACACAGGATTATGGGGCAGCGGAGAATCTGCACGTTGACAGGAGTCAGCGCAAATCCGTGAACAGCACCAAATAGAGCTAACATGCCTTCCTTACCCTCCCACAGATTCTTCTCAAATTTTCATGCCCTCTTTCCCGTTCTAGTACTTAATTTATCTTTTTGCGATTCTTCTCTTCCCATATATTCTGGTACCCTCCAGTTAATTTCACATATCTATTTCACTCCCTAGGTAATTAAAAGTGACGTCTGATGTGAATAGTAGAAATTATACATCTATGAGCTTGTATTTGTCGATAATAATCGGCCCACTCACATATTTTATCAAATAACCGTAAAAATAAAAATACAGTTATAATAAGAAGTTCAAAAGTATACTTTTCATTAAAAAAATTTAATCAATTTCTTCTCTTATGAGCAGAATCTTAGTTCTTCTAATCACTCTGGGACAGGATCACAGCCACACTGTTTACTAATATTTCAGACTCATTGAAGCAGTAACTGCTTATGAACGTTACATGTTTCCCCGCATTCACAGGGCAGTGACAAAAGATATGAGTAGAAGTCTTATTATCCTATCCGCATAGACGACAGAGGAGACTTTTTTGAAGCGTTATCTTATGTATGTGATACCGGAGGTTTCTCTCGAGCTTCAGTAATTCCTTCGACAGGTGAGCGTTTAGCTTTGACCCCAAGAGAATTTTAGCCTGCATGCAGCCAGAGACCGAAACCCGCTCGTTGCGATGTTTCTCGTTCAGCTAACTGTTAATATCTTCAGCTACTTACCTACGCGAAATGTCCACAACTGATGCGGGTCCATTAAGGTTTTATTTTGCTGCTAGCTCTGCTAGCCTGTCCGGTATCTCATTCCCCTTGATGCCGCTGTGTCCAGGGATCCATTGCAGAGTGACTTGGTATTCTGTCACTACTTTATTCAGTGACTCAAAACAATACCACACTAGTAGCGACGTGATCGTTTTTCTGTTCAGGGCTATTTAAGCAGCCCTGCTATCTGAGCAGATGCGAATGTTTATATTATTGCCATAGTCCTTTACCTTATATACGCACTGGATCATGAGCATAATCTCCGCTTCTAGAACTGTCTTGTGGAACCCCATCACAATTGTGAAGCTGTGAAGATCAACATAAGTGTCTCCTGTTTCAAGCCCTAGATCTTCTCTATGGGTCTTCTACAGAGTTAAAGAGTCGCTAATAGCTAGTACAAGGGAGTTGATGACCGATTGATTTTGAGATGTGTCATGGTGAGAGGAGGCATGTTGGCAGGCATCTGTTTGTATGGGTCAGTTTTCTGTAAACTTTATATCCTAATGTATTATCCGATTTTTCGTAAACTAGTACGTCCAAGAAAGACTTTTTTTCATTTTGTTCAATTTCCATGTTGAATTAGATAGTAGGATGTAATTAATTGATGAAATCGAAAAACTTATTTAGTTCATTTAGTCCATGTCGCGAGATGCCAAAAGGGTCGTTCAACCGTTCATTCCGTTTTAAGCTTGAATTGATTGGAGATTTTGGTTTCAAGATGTTCCATAAAGATGTTGGCTTTTACAGGTAAAATTGGAGATCCCATTGCTGCTCCTGAAATTTGTTTATAGAATTGTTTGTTGCAAGAGAAGTAAGTATTATTAAGACAGTGCTCTATCAAAGGTATAGTTCGGAGGGGAAGTTTGCAAAAGCTTCAATAATATTAATTGTATCAGAGATTGGTGCTTTCGTAAAGAGAGATGTTACGTCGAAACTCACTATGATCGGCCTGCGTGGAATCTTGTTTTTGTGGATTTTTGGGAGGCCGTAAAGTCTTAGAGACATGGGATAAATAGGTATTAATTTGAATATTTTTTCTCTGTCAAGTTTAGTGGTTTTTAGAAGGGTTTTTTCACTGACTATTGTTTTCGTGGACTTCCTTTTAGGTTTTTTGTAATTATCGTTAGTTACAAGGTCTATGATTTTGTTGTTATAGTTTTCATTATTCATTATAACTGTTGTGTTGCCTTTATCTGCGGGTAATATTTTAATTTCTTGATTCCAATTGAGTTCTTTAATTTCGGTTTTTTCTTGTTTTGTTAAGTTTGAGGAGCGCATTTGGGCTTGGCGTAAAATGTTGGTCGTCCTACGTCGTATGTTATTCGCTTTTTCAGGTAGAAGGGTATAGATTGCGGATTCCAAATTACTGATAATTTTTTCTTTTGGGATTTTGGAAGGAGTTACTGTAAAGTTGTGTTCTCCTCAAACTTAACGAAACAAGAAAAAACCGGAATTAAGGAACTCAATCAGCATAATGAAATTAATATTTTTACCACAGATAAAGGCAACACAACAGTAATAATGAATAAAGAAAACTATAACAACAAAAGCATGGACCTTCTAACTGGCAATACTTACAAAAAACTTAAAAGGGACCCCACAAAAGTAATAGTCAGTAAAACAAAAACCATTCTAAAAACGATGAACGTGACCGAGAATTAATAGCTAACTTAATACCTATTTATCCCATCTCTCCCAGATTTTAATCTCTCCAAGACAATAAACTGAATCTTTTCACAAAAAGTTCTGTTAGTCACATCCAAAACTCTTTTGACTTTATCAAAAAGATACAACAGATTCGCATTCAACCCCAAGATATCATAGTGAGTTTCGACGCAACATTTCTTTTTACGAAAGTACCAATCTCTGATACAATTAAAATTATTAAATATTTTTCAAACTTCCCCTCCGAGCTCATACCTTCGATCCAAATCATATTTAAACCACCTGTGAAAATAGGACAACTTCTAAGCAACTCCAAAAACAAAAAGGCACCTTTCAGTGATCTAGAAGGATATAGAATCCCTTGTTCTTGTGGCAAAGTCTATATTCAAGAAATCCGGAGAGAATATTTTTTCAAGAAAACATAGAGAAGCAATCGAAATCTTAAAACACCCTAATAACATCAGTAGGGACAGCGGTTACAGTACCAATCTGATTTCGCTCTCCTTCCTTGCCACAGAAGATGCAATTGAAGTAACCGAATTTACTTCCCGAGGCTTATAAATGAAATATAAATACAAGTATTTCAGAAGGACAAGTATAAAATCTATAACCAGCCAGATAACGATGAGGATAACATATGTAACCATGACGAAAACAGCAGAATCTTGTTCAGATACACCTAAAAAACTCGTCGTTAACGAATTATTCAGTTTTACCTCAGTTAGAAAATATTTGGATCGTGGATAATCTAGTCCATACTTTTATGGTCATACTTTATTCTATTATTCAATATAATAATAATTTGTTACGGCTTTCCGAAAGTAACAATTCCATGCAAAGAAAAGTGATGCGATAGTATATCTTGAAAATCTAGCTGCCATTGTCGTTTAATACCTGATTAGCTTTTTATCACTTTAAGTTGCTTAATGTTTGTAATTTTTAACTTTGACAGTTAAAAATCATAATTTAAAATTTCACAATTAAACTATCATCATAAAACCCAGGATTTATCCTGTGATTCTTTATAGCTAAAATGGCGCTCATAAACAATACATTCTTTTTTAATTTCTGAAGAATATATAAAATTACTTAAATATGATTTAACTACTTTGAGTTTATGTGCATTTGCTATGTAACATTATTTATTATTGCGTCAAACTCAACAAGCATAACTGTGGTTCAACTATCACAAAATTATAAGTAAGTCCAATATATAAATTTGTTTCTTTCTGCATCAAACATGATTTCTTTATCATACTTTTTTCTTTTTAAACGGATGTTTGTCAATATACTGGTAATAGTAAAAGGTCTGTGTTTTTAGCGTCTAATTTCCTTTTCAACAAAATCAAAAAAACCGATGAAGAGATAGATCTGTAACGACACGCGTCTTTTCGATTATAAAATATTGAATACGCACATTACAAATAGACGCCAACAATTGTCTATCATTAATTATACCAGTCCAACCGAAATAATTTATTTTAATTATTTCACTGTAAATACATTTATGTAAAATATTACAATTTGTTTCTATTTCTTCTCTTTCTTTTAAACATTTTTTATTTTCTGATTTTAGGCATTGATTTAAATCTTATTCCTTAAACGATATGAATAAAAAATAATGGAGATAATAAATTATTCTGACAAATTTCTTATTTATTATTCTAAACCCAGCCTCTGTTAAAGTGATCTAACTGCTTTTTTTGAACCTAATTATGGAGTATAAAATTTAACTAATGAGATTTCGATCCAGAAAAACTATATAATATCTCTATCCTCAGGCTGCGGATAGATGCTCCCTGTACCAAGGGTTTCTGCTCAATAAGGTTACAAGAAATTAATAGGCAGTCGCGGACAATTGTCAAGGGGTGGTCTCGAAGGAATTAACCCTCAAGCGGAGGTGTGAAAACCGCGCCGAAAGCTGAAATGCACCTGAGTTAGGTGTCCAGAAAGGTGACTCTGAGATACCGGGTGACCTCTCATAGTACGCAGCCTCATCCTTGCATGGGGGGCTCTACAAGAATGGAACAACCCTTTTTCCTAGCTTCTCGTGGCAACAACAATGATAAGATAAAACATAGTTGTAGTAAGTGCGGTTGAAAGCAATAGAATGCGCAGGACTCCCAAAAAAAGTCAGCCAACAATGCCGACCATTCTAGAGCTGGGGGAGGCAATGAAGGTGGAGACAATGGGATGGACGCACGACGGCATGCTCTGTGGTGCGAGAAACATCCAGAGCTATCACACTTTTCGCGTTAACTACTGCGAAACCATGCCAAAGTAGTCCAAAAACGGCCCATGTAAGGGGAGCACCTACTCTACCGAAACAAGAGCCAGCCGACAGCAGAGAAAGAGAGGTGATAAGACCAACCGTAGGCAGACATCCGATAAATGACGAGCGATGCTTTATGACCCCTGAGAAACATCAACACCCAGGTTTCTCCCAAGTCTTAAGATCCGGCTGAAACGGATGAGGAGCTTTATGAACAATTTTCCGAAGAATCCGACCTCTGAACTATCAATTGTTGTGTGTATAATGCAGCGAGAGCTTTGGCCGATTCGAAACGTAAAACAAAACCAACGGCTGATAAGAAGACAAAAAAACGAATGCATTAATTCACCATAAAGATAGTCTGGGCAAGGCAGTACGCGTCCCGTCTTCAGCGTGTGAATGACTACATAACATCTAGGAGTAATTTTACCGCCAAGGTTCAAAAGTTCGCACGTGAACTACGGATCCGTTATCACACACATAAGATATCAAAGCTGCTGACCATTAGGCAGCATATTGCTGAGAGAATATGGATACTATTCGAAACTAAGAGAAGCCTAGAGGGGAGAGACAGAATCCATATCGAATCTTCTAAGCCAGAGGAGATCGAAGTCTTCTGGAAAGAAGCCTACGAAGTAGACTTCTTTAGTAAGTAAGACATAGACTTGACGAAGACCGAGAGAACATAAATAGCTTCAAGGAGCTGTGTGATGCCCTCATAACAACACCTGAGGAAGAATGCCCAACCATCTCTACCGAGAAGGTTAAAACAGTATTCAGAGGTATGGCGAACTATTCCGCTCCAGGACCAGATTGTATCCAGACTATCCGGTTGAAGAAGTTTCCTTTAGCGTACCACCGTCTGACCCGTATTTTTACCTTATATTTAAAGTCGGAAAAGCTAATTCCGGAGTGTTTTGTGGAAGGGCGGACAGTACTCCTGCCGGAAATAAGCAACTTAGCTGACCCAAAGAATTATAGGCCAATCACTTGCCTAGACACACTGTATTAGATATTCACAGCTCTTTGAAATGATAGGATTTTTCGGGCAATTGGACCTGTGTGGCAAGAAATGTGTAAACGTCGCGGCTTAAAGAAAGGCGCATCAGGATGTCGGGAGAACCTGCTTATCGATAGATATGTCTGCAAAGATGCAGCATCCTACCAGTATAACCTATCGATGGCCTGGACTGATTACCAGAAAGCTTTCGATTCGACCTCCCATAAACTTCAGGTCAGTTGGAAATATATTTAGGAATATTTGGCGTGTCAGATAGATTAGAATTTACTTAATAGGAATCGAAACGTAAGCAGACACGGCCACCTACTACAAATTTTAAGAACGCGAACACATCCATTTCGCGATTTAACCAAAGTTTTGAGCAGTTTAAAAGTTGCTTACAGCGCCCTTATCGATACAAGAACGGGGCAGCCAATAGGCGTTGCTTGATAAAATAACTTTAAGACACGCGTTTTATGTTGGGGCCCTACAGACTTAGAATAATTGTTTTGTACGTTTCACGGCCCTTGGAACACGTGGGATGTCACTGTGCTTAGATAAATCATGTCACTTGCGCGATAAGAATAAAAAAAAGGCGACAAAGATTAAATATTTTGAAAAATTACTGCTTTATTCTTCTTAATTAGTCTTTTTCGAGAGAATCAAGATATAGTATAATATATGATATATCGTCTAATAAAATAAAATTTTCGCTTAAAATAAATGTTTTGTATGTTTAAAGGCCGTTGGAACACGTGGTAATTTACTCTATTTAGATAAATCAAGTCATTTGAGCGATAAGAATAAAAAACACAGGCGATAAGAATCAAATATTTGGCGAAGTTACTGCTTTATTCTTCCGAAACTAGTCTCTTTAAAAATAATCACGATACGACACATGATATATTATTTAATGAAATAAATGAATTTTTATCAGATACATGGATAGTAAAATTACTTATTAGCTTACAAATCAGCTTGTTTTATAATTGCAATAAATGAGGGTCGTCTATAACCTGGTCTTCGCCGTGATGGTCATCCTTAATCCTATTGGTGAATATAATACTATAACGGATCTCAAATTTTTAAAACTTTGTTATGCTCTGCGCAGTTAGCTATTCTTGCCTCGTAATCTGCTTTCTATTATACCAAATTCAACCGAGCCAGTTTCATAAATTTTAATCGATTTGCAAATTTAATCGTTTACTATTCCATTTAAGTTTCTGACGTTTCTTATTTACAAGATTTCTTTCTTTTTCGGTCGTTTAAAAATAATGAACAGGAATATATCCAAAATCCAGGTCATATTTAACTTAAAAACAGCCAACATATTATATTGGCCTGAAACTTCTTTCAGACTTGAATGCTTGCCCTCATAGATATATTTTTATATAACATGTTGTTAAAAATATCAAATGGACGTATTTTTACTTAATGCCTATTATAATTCTAATATTCGCTCCCTTATTTCTTGGAGACTATGTACACAATCTGATAAAGATATGTCAGAGATTGTGTATCTGAAATGGAGACGGATTGCCTGCTTCAATAAGACACGAAGAATAACGTTTTTTATTTGCTAAAGAGTTGCAAGATGATGGGTATTTTGTTTCGATTTCTATTCATTACTTGTAAATTAGTTTCAGGTTAAACTTTTCATCTCTTTATTTATATTTATTACTCTTCGTGTTACAATCATAACCTCTAAACTTTTGATTATACACATCAATTTTTAGCGAATTAGCTTGCTCAATCACTTATACTGTTTTTAATTTGATACATTACTGTTTCTTTATATTTATGTATAAAACCTGTGTAAATTATATAAGTTATACATGTTATTTATCTCATACAAGTTATACATTATGCATTTCTTAAATTACTACTTAATCCGAGGAGGGAAAAAGTGAGGTTTTCGTGGACTCTTGTCATCACATTCATCTACATTAAATTCCCAGACATTAATTATAAGAAGAATTAGCATCACATGTATTCCTTAAATTCAAATACAATTTAAAAAAAACGATAATAAAGAAGAATATGCGATAAAATTGCGTGATCGATATTGTGCATGTAATTTGACAGGACCAACGTTATAAAAATTCGAAGAATTTGAAGTTTTTAAAATGTTAAACGTGTTATTCAACTAAAATTATGACCTAACTATAAAATGTGCATAGTGCAAGTCTAAAGAATTTTCATACTTTTAGGATTACAATTCCTTTTGAGGCATATTTTTGTCAAATTGCACTAATATTTTGTAAATTATTTTGCCGTACACACTAAAAAGATACATAAGTAGCATTGCCGCTTATAATTATTTTCCTAAACTTGGCAATAAAAAAGTCGACCTAAGTGGCAATGTCACTTATATATCTTTTTAGTTTGCACGCTAGTATTATTAGTGAATAAAAAACATTTTTTCTTTAAAAATATTTATTCGCCTCTTTCTTCTTGCAGATATAAGTTCACAATTTGAATGTTTGCCTAATGGTGCCCCTATTCCTGGTGTTCCTCGTAGCGAACAATCTTCTTCTGACAGACAACATCCACCTGCCAGACCTAACTTCTTGAACAGATCTTCTTCTCAAGCCGAACCTTCCCTTCGTTTAAGATCCCGTTCTCCTCCAGCCATGAATAGAACTTCACGTACGAGGCTTCCTTTTTCTAACGTACTTGGCTATGGACTTGATCAACTTGAATTCATTCGACTAATTTCCTATAAAAATCCTCAAAGGCAATTCGAACTTCAAAGATACACTTTTCCTGCCGATAAACAACTTTTAGTCCTCGAAGGAGCGAATAAGTATATGCCTATAACAACCCAAGAACAAATTGTTATATCTGCATTCGATGGTGACGTCTTTGCAATACTGGGCAGCACGAATACTCTTGCTGGAATATATAAATACGATGCCAGCTTGCACTCTAAAGTACGGATAAAAATCAACATGAAAAACTGCAAGGTTACACCATTGACCGCAGATGAAATCAGGGAAACTCCAGTAGGCCGCAATCGCCAAATCTCATATGGCTATAGAGTAGTGCATGGCAGCTACAGTCACGGGTGGGTTACATTGAAAAAAATGAGCTATCGTTTGATTACATTTTTAGTTACTTTTGTAGCTTAAATAACAAGTAAGATATATTACGCTTATGTCTATCAATAGTCGTGGATAGCACACAAATAATAACATAACTTTTCCTCTCCTTTGTAATCCGTTTGACTTTTTATTCTCTCTTTTTAAATTAAGTCACTATGAGAGCTTCTTTAAATAAAAATATTACTTAAGTCACTTCCTTTAATTAATTGAAACATATCTGCTTGAATTACTCATAAATTTCCTTAAAGAAATTTTTGATTTAAAAAATTCTGGTGCTTTGATGTTCTTACAAATTCTTGAGACTTTCATAAAAGTCTTTCGAATTCTTCCAAATTCACTCTAATCTTTCAAACTCATCTAAAGTAATTCCACTGTACATTTTAAAATTTGTCCTTACTTTTGAGCCTAACTGATAAAACCTTATAAAAATTTAGAAACATTCATGCTTTTCCTGTTTCTTTTTCTCTAAAAATCAGCAATATTTTTCCAGGTCCGTTCCTCCTGCCGAGCCGCCAGTTGGTTCCAGGTCCAGTTCACCTTCTAGACGTATGGCTCTACCTACCAGGCTTCCTTCTTCTGATAGATTTGTATATAAACTTAACCATCTTCAGTTTATTTGGCTAATTCCCAAAAAAAATGCGAACCAGGTATTCGAACTACAAAGATACACTTTTCCTGTGGATAAATCAATTTTGTTGCGCAACGGATCAAATAAGTATAAACCGATAACCATGCAAGAGCTAATTGTATTAACCACACTGTCTGGCGACGTCCTTGCAATATGGGAGAGTAGTAATCATCTTGCTGGAATATATGCATATAATACAGTCATTGGCGGCATAGGACGGGTAAAAATAAACATGCTAAGCGGAATGGTTACCCAATTGGAAAACTATGAAATAACGGAAGTTCCAGTAGGCCGCCTACGTCCGATCTTGAATTATTTTAAAATACAGCATGTTCAACGCAATCCTCCACCTCATGCAATCAATTAGACGAAATGCTATACAAAAAACATTTGATCCGAGTCCATCTTAAAATATTACGAGTAACTTTTAATCACAAATATTAATAAAAAATGAATGTATTATGTTTCGCAAGGCTTTAATTATTTGTCGGTATCCCAGCCAGTCTTTTCCAGAAACAATCTAAAACGAGTTCCTTTTTTAATCACTCACGGAATAATTTTTGAGGCAAATTATTACAAGTTTATAATAATTTACATAAAATAATTTTTTCTATGCCACAACTTTCCATAGAATTAAACAGTCACACAAAAAAATCATTTTCCAGGTCTGGAGGTCAGACCGTGTTTACTATATGATTTTAGGATCGCTGAATCCGAATCCGAGTTCCAAAAATTCCAAAGAGTCAGAGTTTTGATATAACCTCAAAAAACCGAATAAGGATTGTTTTCCAAGACCCGAGACAGATCATTGTCAATATGTTTTTGGGGTGAGCTAAATCCGAAACGATAGTTTAAAATTATCCAGCACGTCAGGGTTTTGATTTTTAAAGAAACTCGTGAAATTTATGTCTCCGACTTACGTGTTAATGCATCCGGGGCACCCCCTCTTTGACGGCGGGGAACGAAGTAACCCTGTGATCCGGCTAAATCCCTAGATCTCAGCCCTACTAACATTCCCTGGGTAAACTGATTTTTGTTTAATATACGGCGAAAGTCAAAACGTTGAAGCGTTAAATAGCTTAGATTACGAGGTATTTTGAAGGTTAAGTCGTAACCCTGACATGCTAAGGTTTTTTTGGGCCTCGGATTTGGATTCAGCAACCCCAAAACTTATATTACGCATGGCGTAATGTGTCCACTTACAGGTTACGGGATTTTCGTACATGCACTCTCCGCCACCTGGTCGACATGAAACCTTACGCCCGCTACATGAAACTTTTCGCCCTCGGACTCGAAAAAAAATTGTTATCAGGTTTTTTGAGGATATATCAGAATACTGACATTCTGGGGTTTTTGGACCTCGGATTCGGGTTCAGCGACCCCAAAAAACATATATTATACATGGTCGGCACTCTAGACCCAGAAAAAGGTTTTTTTGGTGGCCCTGTAGTGCATGTGGTACCCTCTTCAATTATAGGTTTTCTGCAGGTTATTTTAAAAGCTAGTTGTTTTAAAAATAGATTGTTAGTCAAATATTGTTACATTCGAATTATTCATTCTTTTTTTTCAATTCTCCGTCAAATATCGTTTATATTTAGAAAACTTACACACACTATTTAAAATGTAGATATTGCTGCATTCCAAACCTTTATTTTGACCTTGAAGTTGGCCTTCATGGCGTTTTAAAGGTCAACTTTGTTTTTTTAAATAGAAACCCCCTTTTTTAAATCTGCAATCGATAGAACGGAAAATTCTACGTTTAGGTACATACCCAAGTCATAGGTGAAGTGCAACGTTCAAGATCAGTTAGAGGTTATTTGAAATTAACAAAGTTTTCCAAGAGGTCAGTGCAATTCTGTAAGTCATTGACTATGCCAATCACTCATTATTAATTATTATTATATTACTTATTATTAATCACTTAAGTGATACTATGCGCCCTTTCACCAAGCATTCCGGAATTGGCTCTTCCGACTGCAAATATGAGGTGAAAATACGGGCCAGATATTGGTGAGTTGAAGGAGTTAGTGAGGAGTTAGTGAGGGTTGGGCATTTTACCCCAGGTGTTGTTATTTGGGCATTACACCGCTCTTTAAAGCTGTTTATGTTCTTTGAGTATTTATCAAGTCTATGTTGTACTTCGTAGACTTCTCTCAAAAAGACTTTGACCTTCTTTGGTTTAGGCGGGTGGTCAACAGCAACTGGAGGGTCTTGGAAAAGTCGAGATGGGTCAGAGAGAAACTGTTGGTTTTCTCTGAGCCACCTCTCTCTCCGCTCTAGACTTCTCTTAGCGTCAGATAATATCTGTATGATGATCAGCAGCTTTGACTTGTTAAGTGTGTGATCACGGATCCGGGGTTCGCGCGCAAACTTTCGAATCTTGGCGGTAAAATTCCTGCAAGATGTTACATAGTCAATGACAAATTAAATGCGAGCCTATCTTAATGCGAGTTGCTGCATTCGTCTTTTGGTCTGATGATAAACCGTTGGTTTTGTTTTACGGTTCGCATCAGCCAAAGCTCTCGCTGCCTTATACACACAACAATTGATAATCCATTTCAGCCAGATCTTTAGGCTTGGGCGAAACCTGCGTCTTAATGTTTCTCTGAGTTATAAAGCATCGCTTGTCCTCTATCGGATGCCTGTCCACGGTTGGTCTTGTCACCTGTCTTTCTCTACGGGCGGCTTGTTCTGGCTCTGGTAGAGTAGGCGCTCCCCTTACATAGCCCCTTTTTTGAGTACTGCAACATGGTTTCGCAGACGTTGACGCGAAAAGTGAGATAGCTCTGGGTGTTTCTCGCACCACAGAGCATGCATTCGTGTATGCGAGGTTACACTCGCTTCATAGCATTCTAGCAAGTACCTTAGCTCTAGAGTGGTCGGCATTGTTAGCCGACCCATTGTCGGGAGCCCTGCGCGTTCTATTGTTTGAACCGCACGTACTACCACTACGTTTGGTGTCATCATTGTTGTTTCCACTAGAAGCTAGGAAAAAGGGTTCGTTCATCCTTGTAGAGCCCCGCATACAAGTATAAGGCTACGTTCTCTGAGATGTCGCCGGGTATCTCAGATTCACCGTTCTAGACACCTCATCTAGTTGCTATTCAGCTTTCGGCACGGTTTACACATCTACGCTTGAGGGTTAATTCCTTCGGGACCACCTCTGGACACTTGTCCACGACTGCCTATTCGATGGGAACGTCTTTGCTATATTAAAGGGAACTGATATTCTTGCAGGAATATATACACACAATTTTAACATTTGCTCTAAAGTACGAGCAAAAATCAGCATGAAAAACGGCAAAGTTACCCATCTTAAAATATTAATACTAAGTTGTCAATACAAATAATAATAAAAACTGAATGTATTATAGTCCCCATGAAGTAGTTTTTGAGACAAATTATTATGGTTTTGTAATTGTTTACACATAACGAAAATGAATTTCAGAAGTTAATTTCCCATAGAAGCAAATATGGGAGAATTACAAACACCGTGTGTCTAGTACTATGTAAATATTTTATCGAGCGCTAGAACAAAAAGTTCATTTTTTTTTAAATTCGACTTTTTGGTAGTAATTTCTTGTTTGTTTAAAATTTAACTGCAATCAAATTAAGACTTAGTGCTTCTGGATCTAGAGTTTCCGAGAATTGATGCCGCGTGGCGTGGTTAGCTAAGAAGAGCTGCGGTGCAATGTATGTTGCTTACCCGATCGTCATGGGACAGAGAGAAAAGAAAGAAGGAGACACAATAAAAAACCTTTTGTCAGAACTTTTGATTAGTTTTGTACACTCTCATTTTCGGCACGACCAAACCTATAATATACGTATAATTTGCATAATAGTTAAGCAATAAGTATGGCAACACCGCTTTCAGCTGATTCTAGAGGCTGCATCAGGCTATGTCTTGATAACAAAAAAACAAAAATTGTGCAAAATAAGGCTGAAAAAATGTCGCGTCAACTGAAGTGAGAAGATAAATTTATAAAAAAGAAAGTTTTAAAAGTGTTAGTGTGAATAAAGTACTTTAGAATAATATATGCTGGGTAGGGATAGGGGTCTAGGAAAGGGGTATTTTGAGTGGGTCTTATTTCCTTAAAGCATTAGAGTGAAGGAGGTAAAAATGAGCAGAATTAAGAATATGTTAAATTTTTAGGAAATTCTCTGGCTAAATTGGTTCTTTATTATGATTCTCGAAGTAATTATTCACTTCTTGTGTTGAGGGTTATTCGGTTAGTGACTAATAAATATAATAAATCATTAACTAAAATCGTGGAAATGGGTGGTTGCGCTCCTGCAGGAGATTGAACGAGGTACGTCAATTAGGGTAGTAAGGGCAGATAGAGGAGGACGTGCGCGATGGAATAAGCGAAAGAGTCGCATGTGAGAGACCGT
The DNA here is from genome assembly GCA_010014905.2 of Druon quercuslanigerum. Classification (NCBI taxonomy): domain Eukaryota; kingdom Metazoa; phylum Arthropoda; class Insecta; order Hymenoptera; family Cynipidae; genus Druon; species Druon quercuslanigerum. Next base: position 1,285 of record JAAAKG020064468.1, on the reverse strand, counting down.
AGTGGCAGTTTAGTCTGATTTCCTTTCTGTCACGGTAAACGTTAAGTCGCGTAGTGTGAATATTTAAATAAAACTTTTATGAACATGTGGAGTGCTTTTGGGTTATAGACACTGAGTAGTTGGAATTTCCAAATTTCTAAAAGAATAGAAAGACAAAAAAACGTGTAATTCTTTGTGCCTTTGTCGCGTTGTTAATTAATGGGATTGTATAATTAGAAGCATGACAAGAGAGTAAAGAAAATTTGTCAGTCGATGAGTTAAAGTAAACACATATTTCCAATCTAATACGTAATCAATATCTGGTGAAGGAGCGGGGAAAATGAGATAGATAATAAACAGGCAGGTGGTGGTCGTTCTTGTCAGGCCGAACATCATGGTATCAAATATCTTTGCTGTGATTGATATGATTCCACGATAGTAGATGAGTAAAATTTACATTTAATGACTCCCTTCAAACATTTGCAAAAGGTTGAGAGAAAAAACAATCGAGAGAGATTGTCTCGATTGTGGTAGAGATCATGCTGTATTACAAAGCAAGGTTTTTAAATTACGTGAAAATATAGATTTTAGCTTTGCTAGCAGTAGGACATAGGCCAGACTTGTTAAGGTGGCTCTCAAATACTAGAAGCATCGGGCCGGCTAGTCTAGAAAAAATATTCTCCAAGTACAATAAAAATGTAAACCCTTAGGGGACACATTAAAAGCTTCCATTCCAAGTTGTACAATAAAAATGGATAAGTACAATAGCATATTCACAAATTTGATCAATCAACAGGGTAATATACAAAAACGTCATTTAAATTTGCACTGTTCATTGATCAAGTTATTAACTTGTTTGAATGTTATAAGTATAATATACTTATTCTTGGGAAACAACTGAATAGAGGTCTTGTTTTCAGTAGGGCGTTGTTAAGTAATAATCCTGAGATACTAGTAACGAAAGTAGTGAAGGGGAAGATCACAGTACTATTCAATAGGAATATATACAATGAGAAAGTGGGCATAACTTGTCGCGATATCAGAGAGCCTCGGTGGCTCAGTGGTTAGACGCCCGGTACCTCTGGAAATTTTTCTATGTACCTTTACCGAGGTTCTAGTGGTAGCCGGAAAAGCTGAATTATTTATATTGTCGAATTCGCCAAATTATATAAAAATTACAGATGTATTTAAAGCCGGATTTTCAAAATTACAAAATTTAAAATTCGTCGAATTAGGACCTAGAAATTATCATAGAATAATTGTAAAATAGTTGCTGGTGGACTGGTTTTGGTTTTAGAGTTTGAAG